>DWBH01000301.1:0-13478 GCA_018230765.1 Ernsta delagoae
GAACCGCCGAAATTCTCTTCACTCTCGTTTTCAACTACTTAAAGCAGTCGAGCTCTCACGGCATCAATTACATTACATCTGAAAAGAAGTTAGAGAATTCTTATGAACAGTTAATCAATGCTCGCAGAAATCTTGGCCTGTTCCAACACCACGACGCCATTACTGGCACCTCCAAGGCAAACGTAATGTACGATTATGGAACGAAACTGTTCACAAGCCTCTACCACTGCCTTCGTCTCCAGGAAGCTGCTCTCACCGCCATTATGATACCCGATACGAAACTGCATTCACAGAGCATCCTCCAAAGCGAACTGGAATGGGAAACTTATGGTAAACCTGTGAGGAAATTACAAGTGTCTTACGTCGACAAGAAAAAGGTTGTATTATTCAACCCACTGGCTGAAGAGCGAACCGATATCATCACTCTCACGTCGAATACTAGTAACATCAGGGTATACGATACCCGTAAGAGACGTCACGTCCAATACCAAATTACACCTAACGTTGAAGTGCGTAAAGATGGCAAACACCTCATCAGTGACACTAACTTTGATATCATGTTCGTCGCAACTCTGCCGCCTCTGACTTCTGCCACCTACAATCTCGAGGAGCATAGAAATGTCTCCCATCATTGCATTGTGTACTGCAACAATTGCGAACAACAGGCTTACGATAAGGAGAGAGGGAATTTCATTATCAAGAAGATGATGCCAGGTGATGTGCAATTGGAGAACTCCGAGCTTAAGTTACTCGTCAACAGGAATTCCGGATTTTTGAGACAAGTACACCAGAAAAATATGAAACGCAAACACGTAGTTGAAGTACAAATAGGGGCGTATCAAAGTGCACAGCGACATTCAGGAGCTTATCTCTTCATGCCGGACTACGATGCTCCCGAGAAAAAGGTACTGGCCTCTTCCAATTCCTGGGACAACATGAACAACGATAACATTATTATAATATCGGGTCCTGTTTCCACAGAAATCACAACCATGTATTTGCCTTTTCTAGTTCATACCGTAAGGATTTACAATGTCGACGATCCTGTGCTCTCCCGTGCTATACTTATCGAAAATGTAGTCGATTACCAAAACCCACCGAAAAACAGAGAAACTGAACTGTTTATGAGGATCCAAACAGATATACAAAACGGCGACATTCCCGAGTACTACACCGATCAAAACGGTTTTCAATATCAAAGGCGAGTAAAGGTTGACAAATTGGGTATTGAAGCTAATTACTACCCGATAACTACTATGGCCTGGATTCAAGATGGCGACACCCGTATGACATTATTGACAGATCACGCCCAGGGATCTGCCTCTTATGAGCCCGGACGTTTGGAAGTCATGTTGGATCGACGAATGCTGTACGACGATTTTAGGGGCGTCGGGGAGGGGGTTGTCGACAATAAGCCCATGACATTCCAAAACTATCTTCTCCTTGAGTCCATGTCGAACCCAAGGTCAAAGAGAGGCTCTAACGAGCGGCCATATGTGAACGAGAGACACTTCAATCCTGATGAGAAGTCCACCAACTATCAGCTACCCTCACGCACGGCTGAAACTCTGAGCAAAATGATGAATTACCCTGTCAACGTGTACATTGTGGACACTAGTGAGGTCGGTGACGTAGACATAAAATTGTACCAGAGCTTCCTGCAAAACTTCCCGCCTGGTATCCATATGCTGACGCTGCGGACTATCACAGACGAAGCAATAGAGCAGTTTCCTAGCTCCGAGAGCTACATGGTGCTTCAGAGGCCCGGATACACCTGCTCAGTGGGCGATGTAATCGAAGCTAAACCATCCAAGTTTACTTCTAAGTCAAGATTTAGCGGCCTGCACATCGCGAACCTGACCTCGGTGAGCCTCACTGGACTCAAGAAGTACAAGGTCTTATCTGCCTTGGAAGACGTTGAGTTGGATCCTATGGAAATTAAAACATATAAGATCAGGTTTTGAAGACTGTTAGAATAGGAAAAAATATTTGTACGTTTTTATTCGTCGGCTTTTTACAGTTCGACGCCAGTGAGCTTTAGAGGCGCACGTTAATCCACATGTAGTTAAATTGTACGTACGGTATTTCATTCACGCTAGAGTTAATTGCACTCTTTTTTCTACATTAAATGGGCTAATCTTACTAATACAGTAGATCCATTTATAAATATTCTATTCATAATATTAAAAAAAGGTAAAACTTTCATCAATTAGTACAGGTATGTTACCTATTCCTATATTTTCTTTTTTAACTATAAATACTTAGGACGTTTGTTTTTCTTCATAGTTCTGTAGCGCCATCTATTAGCTAAATGTCTGCAACCATTAATGTTTAATAAATATCATAGATATAAGGACATAACTATTTCACCATCTTCAACTAAATCTAAGTAAACGATCGCTATCATGTTTACATTTTGTACGTTACAAATGTACCGTACATTAAAATTTGTATTCTCATACTCGTATTATTTTTTATCTTCAAAACTACCAAAATTCATAAATCCTTCGTAAACGTATCGTTGACGTTGTTATTCTAACATCTATTTATTTTAATAAAGATTCCTGTTTTTAATTGCTTTCAATTATAAAAGAGACGATATTAATATATTATAATTTTAAAATATACCTATGGTAAGTAGTTAAATCTACCTCAGGCCCAAACCACTTGTATTTGAATGAAACAAATCTACCTTTATAACTCAAGTCAAATTTTTTTAAATATTTAAAATATTTTTCAAAGAATATGAAATCACAGTTTTTTGGTACATCTTTGCACTATTTAGCCACTTTATTTTCTTAAACACTTGATCATATAACATACTGTCATAACAAGGTTTAGTTAAACTATTAAAGTTGACAAAATATTTATAATTCCTATAATACCTATAAAATATTATTGCCTCTTAATATATTTTATGGTTGTTGATGTGCTAGCAATTACTATATTATATTCATACTATGAGGCATTTTTGACGTACAGATATAATTGCTCTGGAAAAGGTAATCTTAAAGATAATTATTTGCCGCCCGTATGTAGCAAAAGCGGTAATATAACAAAATAAAAATCACGATGCGAATATAAAGAATATCGTCATTAGGAGCCATTTTAAATAAACGTTTTTATTATAACTTGCTGTGAATTAGTTTTTAATTTTTTTTCTTAATGGGCATTATTATAATCATATTATTTAAGGATCTCGTAAGACACATTATTTATACTATTGTATTATAATTGCAATATAATATAAATTGACTCCCACATTATGGTTGTGTTTGTAAACATTTATTTATCAAGTAAAAAGCACCGGGAATAAAGTGATATTTATAACTTGTCATATTTTTTAGTAAGCGATTAATTTATTTAATTTCTTTTATTTTTTTATAGTACTACTAACGATTGTATTTTAAATAATATTTTTTAGAGTTACGTTTATATTTTGTAATTGGCTAATCGTTTTTTGGAACATTTATTGAATGTGTTTTTTTATTTACTTTACATGTACCTAGCAGTTGTTCTATATTATGAAATGTATTTTATATGTTACAAATTTTTCTTTTTATATTAGTAAAATATAAATTAGTACAATTAATAAAAGTCGTCGTAGTTAGGCACATTAATATTTGACTGTCGTACGCGACATGTGAGATCTCTTGTAAGTACATTTTAATTACAATTAGGTCTGACGGACAATTAATGGGTAATTGTACGCTAATAGGTATACTTATTAATATAATTATTATTATGGAATATACCAAATAAAATATGTAGTACTATAAATGTGATCATAATGTAAAATAAAGCTAAATTGATCATTTGTATTAGTTGACTCGTACATTGATATCGTATAAGTGTTATCAGTTATTATTTTATTACAGAGACAGATGATTATTGTAAGTAAATTGTTTTGTGTATATTAATTCTCAGAGTTGATTTGTTGTAATAATTAAGTAAGTACCTACCTATGTTATTTTGTAAGAAACATTGTACAATTTTTGTTTAACAAATAAAGTAGTTATAAAAAATTAAATTTGTTTTTCTTGTAATTACATATTTTAAATTTTCATTTTACGTCGCCTTATTTTTTTTACTGACGTTGTATTTATTATAGAGAATGGCAAAGCTAAAATGACACTTTCACCTGAGCATAAGTTTTTTTTAAATAAAATAAAGCATTTTTAGAGTAAAAAAAATTGCTTAATACTTCTTTAGCTATTAAGAGGTACAAAAAATATTTTTCTTTGAGTTACTCCACAATTTAGTAGTTACAAAACTCAAAAACATATAAAAAACCTGTGCATCACAATATAGAGGTCATTTGTGGGCAGTGCCCCCGCCGAGTCTCGCTTACTTTTACAATAAAATTACTATCTAGGTACACTGATGCAGTAGTACAACCATTCTATCTTTCGTTACGTCATTTCAATGAACCGACGCTATCACGTAGAAATTGACGGGTTAACTATGTTATCTAGCCTGGCAAATATACAATGTAGATTTCTTAATCTGACCGTTATAAATTTGGAGATTTCGGTAAAAACTTGATAATAATATTATCATCATCAAAGTAGTAATAAAATGTCTGTGTTAAGTAATATGTCCTTATTTGTAGTTGCGTTGGTTAAAAATATTTAAATTTAAACCGGCGTGTGTAACAATTTTAGTAATATTTAGCATTAGCTTTAGGATTGTATTCATTGCCTTGATCTTATGTAATTGAGGTACTATTTTTATTATATACCTGACATATAGATTGCCTGACTATTTACCTTGTTCCCATAATAAGCAATCTAATTTATATTTTGATACACAAAATAATTTATTAAAAACAATGATTATAAAATTTTTTTCATTACCAAATTTTAAGTTAAAGAAGGGAAAGGATAGCCATGAAAAACTTATTAAACAAGAAAAAATATCTTTAATTTTTTAACGAATCCACTTGAAATGACAATATTAAGGCCGCTTCGTCTATCGTGTTATCCATCAGAAACAAATATAGCATGATAATTCTTATAAAGCTATTATTTTATTACTTTACGCAATAAAAGGACAGTGACAGACCTTCGCCCGCCTTAATTTAGTGTATTCACAAGAATTGTGATTTTATTATTTATTAAAATAAATAAATCAACAGTATTTAATAATCATTCTGTTATAGCATTATTGATGACACGGTGATTACCTTGAGGATTAAAAATTAAAAAAATTAAGAACTAAATATGCAAACGGTCATCTCATTGTCGAATTTGTTTATGTTTAACATTTAGAAAAATTACGATTGTACAAAGAGTAAGTAACTTAATAATAATAATTAATTTTATTATGTGTATTTTGCGGATTGGAAGCAAACTCCTGTTGCCAAAACAGATTAAATCGATTGATATGTGTCATTCATACATTTGTTTAAAAGGTAATCCCTCACATATAGTGTTTACAATAAGTATGCACTTGTATATTTTTAGTTATTTTATTTTTAAATCTTATTTTAAATGTCTAGTTGATTCCAAAATGTAAGACGAAGCGGCCGTTGTGCTGAGCGCGGCGCTATTGATTTCATCTTATTTATGAAAGAAAGAACTATACTTATCAGTGCTTTTCTTGCTGCTTTAATCTTAGGCTCTGTAACGTTACTTTACAATTGACAGGTTAGTGAGGGAGCACCTTAATGAACATAAAAAAATATATTTTTTTACAATGTTTGAAATAACCGTAAGTTCAGTAGTAACCCATAGGCGAGTTATTTGGTGTGTTTTCAAATTTGGGCCTCATCTGGCACTGTCCTTTTACAAAATACACAAAATAATTATTTAACTAACAAATATTCAAAATTTATAACCACATAGGTGCCTAGGTATATAAAAAATATAGTTACATCGAAAAACTTAAACATACCTAATAGTTAATATGTATAATTATTTAGAATATAATATTTTAGAATGTTCATTATTAATAAATTATAAAACACTATTCAGTTATACTACGAATTAATGTCTTTCTCGTCTTACAAACGACAAATAACGACAATTAATAATGATAATAAAGAAGTTTCATGTGATGAAATGGGGATTATGCATAAAGTTTAAATTAAGTCGCATTATTAGATTTTCTCAAACTCGAAATCGAAATGTGAGTTGTATTTTGACATTCTTATTCGATACAAACCGAAATTGTCATACCTACTGGCCAAATATCAGGTATCCACATGCGAGCTGCAGCCAGCAATAGATGTATGAAAAGAAAATCCATATTTTTCGAGTTGTTTAAAAATGGTTAGATTAAACACCAACGCGGAAATCATATTTCGTCTTATATTTGCAAGTTTATTTCATGATCATTACGATAAGATCTAAAATTAATGTGAAAACGTTTAATAGGTAGTACAGGCGTTTGAGTTTGAAGTTTTGATTTAGGTTTGATTTAAAAAATATTTTTTTGCAAGACTATTAGTGTTTTTTGCATCATTGCGCATATTCCCTATGTTAACTATAAGACCTAAGAATCTAGGGGTAGGATTTGCAATGTCAAGGGCTGGTCCAACGCTGTGGGAAAAAGGCATGTCCACAACTGTAGTAGACTGTAGTTTATTGATAGGTTTATGGTACGAATCTATCAAAATTTATACTATAGTGAAATTAGAAAAAAAATACATTAAGTCACGTTAAATTCCGAAATCCTTGCTAGTCTATAATAAGTGTACTTTTATTGAGTTTAAAAAAAACTAATTTTTTATTTAGCTTTAAAAATAAGTTCCTTTAAAAGCTCAGTAAAAACATATTTTTACTTGCTTAACTTTTAATCTGATTTAAGTTTGATTGTATTTTGTTAACTAAATAATGGTATTGCTAAGTTATGGAAGCCCTTTTACATTGCAACAAAAGGGTATGGATCCTAAACTATGTAGCAAAATGGACATATTCTTAAACGTGCTTCAGTTAGTGATCCTGATTTAAAAAATGAACACGTTCATGAACTTTTGGTTTTGATTCTTTAAACAATTAATCAAAACTATGTATTTAGTATTTAGTCCGCGCTACCACCCAAGGCCAAAGCGAAAGTTAAAACGAACTACAAAAAATATGACAGCATCACCGCCATTTTGAGAAAATCTTATTGACTGTTACAAAGTGGCGAAACAAATATAGAGTAAAAAAACATGAATATGATTTTTATAAGTATTTAAGTTTCAAAAGTTTCGTAGTTCAATGATGTTTCTGTTAAATCGATTTGGGAAAATTTTTGCTTTTTGATCCCAAGATGTTGCTTTTGCTATTGCGTCAGAAGAGTCAATTGGCCTTCAGTGGTAGCGCGGAGTCTACTCTGAAAATAAGTTGTTATCCTACGCATTAGACAAAAGTAAAATATAAATTACCTCACGATCATTAAAAATATAATATTACAATAAATCTAATCAAAAATAGGTAAAAATTGATAATTCACGTAACGATATTATTTAGATTTAAAAAATTATTGCCATAATTGATAATTTTAAAATGTCATTTCTTCTTTATCCGACTCGCGATCCACTCTAAGCCCAAATGTAATCTGCAATTGGAAAATAGCGGAGAGTCTTAATACTCATCACTGATGAGACGATTGATTTAAAGGTGTTAATTAAAATGTCATAAACAAGAGCGTACCCCTCTCCGGTGAGCGCACAACAGGCCTGTATATGCCACGGATGCTGCTTAATCGATGTCAAATCTAACTGCTCTGATATTTCAGCGGCTGTCATCGATCCTTTTACGTCCTACAAATCAAATGTTTATTTGGAGATTTATTATAGGCCTCTAAAGTATCAAATGGTTATCTTGATTTATATAATTAAGCAATGTATGTAATCGATTTAAACTGTCACCGCGGTATGTAATCACCTCCTTAGCTAAAACGGGTTTTTAGTAGGTAAGTTTCATTAGAAAATAATTAAATTGTGTCATTTTTTTTGGCTAAATATGAAAGCAAAATTTACGTTTTTATGCTTGCCGTGGCTCATTCAACTTTGGTGAAAAAAAAATCTACGAATCACTATTTTAATATGTACCGGAAGTACGGAAATTCTAAATGAAATGGACCTTCAACGGCCCCTTCGCGTCGAATGCAATCTTCACACGTTGCGTATTGCGAGATCCAAATGATTGATTACCCTAGCGGATGTCAACTTATTTTAATACATTACGTGTCCCAAATTGTACGCGATCGATCACACGTGTCCGTTAGCTAACTGCCTTTAATCTTTTCAATGATTACCTGGCTATATTATAACATCCTCGTGAAATGGAAAGACACTTTTAAATTTATTATACATCTGGTTTTCTTGAAAGGTATTCATTTCTGTGCTCATGTTACATATTTTTATAGGGAACGGAAAACAACTTGATTTAGTGATTTCCCACACATCGACTATTACAGCCCCTATCGACCACCTCAAGAACTAAATGTGGATAATGTGCTATATTCAGAGGTTCATTATTCCATTTATTATTTAAATTTCCACAGTTCACTATTTTACATTGTTACGATAGTTTTAAAGTCGTATTCAATGCCTCGATTCCAGCAGATTTCTATTGTTTCTCTAAGAAACATCTGTATTACGCGTCGGTATAAATAAATACCTAGTTATAACAAATTAAAGCCGTCTTAAGACAATGTCAAATAAACACTTTATTGTGAACTTACATCATTACTTTAATATTTTAAATCAGGCGGTAAGTTTACTCAATAGATAAGTGAAATAATTCTAATTCTAATACGAAGACAAGAAGCGTCGTAGACAGTTAACAATAGTGTTCAATTTGTAGGGAATTTAACAATATCTCGTGTCATGTCAATGATGCTAGTTCCTTAGTCTTATCAGCGGTGGCCACGCGGCCGAATTAGAATAGTTGTGAAAGGTTAATGATAAGTATAAGGCTAACACAGGCATATCAAGCGTTATATATAATAGAACGCGCTGTGGAATTCATACCAACTTGCTTTTAAATAAAATGGAATAAGTACGCAAATGTGGCTTTTTATTTGCTTACACAAAAATTTAAAAACATTTCACAGATGATGTAAAATATTTTTTTAATATTATATCACTTAGATGTGCAAACGCAAACTAAGCGCCACTTGTACCAAACGTACCTATTTAAGAAAATTACTTACTCGATTTTAAGACTACACCCAGACATACCTACGTAGCGAAAGAAATACTGCATTAAATGAGCAATTAAGAAATACGTAAACGCCTATTTAGGTATATTGACATACCTATTTAGGTATGTCATGTATTTCAATGAGTGAATTAAAAATAAACGTATGAATATAAAGTGCTTTGTTTACCTATAGGTACGCCCTATGTATTTTCGTTTTTGTTAATTATTAAAAAAAACTACGAACGCCGCGCAAGGTTTTCGTAGATTTCTCAAAAACCTTCGTTTAAAAATTCTCGTTCCGTATTTATTGGTACGACGACGGAAGAAGCAGTTTGTAAAAGAATACGCGGTGACAAAGTTTAACACGATTTTTGCAATGTAAGGAGGTACTCGTAATGCTCCATATTTTTAACAAAACAATGTTCATGAACTGTGTTCCCACTTAATGTTTTTAAAACATGACTGTTTGTTCAAAGAATATTGCACCGGACGCGACTTTATAGTTTTGCCTCATTACCTGTTTATTGGCAAAAACGAGTAAACAGGCTCTACTGAGTTCCTCGTGAGTCAGCATGCGGTGCAACTCCTCACGGCTTATGCTCAACCGCTGTCGATCCGTCGAGTCTATCACCATTATCACGAACTGTCAAACAAAACATAGGTAATATTTAGGGCCCATTTCACAGACTACTTATAAGGTCCCAAATATGCTACCACCACTTAGTTTACTTGGAACTTAATTGAAGATTGTGAAACGCGCCCTTTGCCCGAAAAAAGTAGTTGAAGCTAATTCCTCTACGTGAACTAGATGTATTGTTATTTTTTGTTCAATTTATTCTATGTCATGCGTAAAACTACTAGTCGTTACTATGGCAAATTATCTTACAATATCACGACCGTCTAGAAATAGCGACACCGTGTTAGTAAATTTTTATGTTAAAAATGTTGGAGGTAACTGTAACCGCGTGCAAAAAATATAATGACAAAATGCACTAAACTCAATCTCACAGGATGCCAATGCATGAAAATGTTATTATAATTATCTGTATAAACAAAAACAACTTAAGATTGAGTTAATCTTGAGTGCTTTATTTTCATAGTCATTTTTGCACTTGAGTGTATCTTGTGATAAACTCAATCTTAAGCTGTTTTTATTAATACGGATCTTAGTTGCTTTCGCATAGAGGCTACAGATATTCATAGACATTGTTCGATAGCTAAGGTGGACATTATGTCTGAAAAATGTTGATAGTATAACAGATAGATAAACAACAATACGACATACCAACAGTATGTCAAAATCAAGAGATTCTTTTGTTTTAATAGTAGTGACGTCAGCTCAAAGCGAAATGCGCGGTCAACGGTTAACGCGTCACGTCACCGCTGATCGTATAAGGTAAGATGCGTGGATAAGGCCCGTATTGATAAACCCAATTTAAAGTTAAGTTTTTTTAAATATGGGCCTTAATATGTTATAGTCGGTTGCAAGCGCAGCGCTGTTGCGGCGATCATAAACACTTTCACTTCCACGTAAAATTCACAGCGTGAGTTAATATATGTATTATACCTATAATCCACATTATCAGCTAGAACGCATACACGCAGCGACATAACATTTTATAACTTTAATCAACATAATTACAACTTGACTAGGACTACGCTAGCAGCAGTGTAATTTTCAATGCAGCAGCAGCCTAAATCTATAATAAATTTTATTTGTCAAACAAATTCTTGTACAGTTAGATCAGGCAACAGCTACTGATTTAAAGTGATATGGTTTTCAGTACATGAAAGCAATAAAAACAGTTTAAAACACAAAAAAACTTTTCTTATACAAAAAAAAATAGAAAAGGAAAACATACTAACATTGTATGGGATAAAGATATACTAATCTTTTAAATATTATGGTTTATACATTTTATAGAGTTAAGAGGCATGTTCTCTTTAGAAATTCTTTATAGTGTTGCAAGTCTGCTGTTTATTTCTTTGCTAAATAAAAAATTATAAAGGTAATGTGTGTTAGTAAATTTGAACCATCACCACCAGAAACAAAAGTGAGAACAAAAGACCATGCTCTAGTTTCTAACCAACATAATATAATATTATAAATACATCACCCATAAAAGGTTCACAGTTTTCCGCAAATAAGTGCAATGTGACTATGAAGTAACTCCTACATACCTATCTAAGTTTTCGTTCTTGTGCATGATGGACTATATTCTTGACCATAAAAAACCGTTTATAACAAACGGAAGTTTATATATTAATCAAAATCTAAATTGTAAAATTATTTTTATGTTCTGTCAATATTTACATTTACATAGTTAACAGAGAAATGTCCATAACAAGTTACTAAATATACTATTAAAATTACCAAAACTAATATATTGTTAGTGCAAAATATTATTTAGGCAACTCTCCATTACTGATACAGATATAATAAAAATTGTCCCAAGGCTATCAAAACGTAACTAGAAAGAAATTGTTTCACAGTTTTTGGAGATAAACTCTCTCTTGTATTATACAACTACTGTAATCAGTTTATTAATGATTTGACACTACACTACACTGTATTTGCCAAATAAAAATTAAATAATGATTCATCATGAGCAGGAATGGTATAAATGAAATTTTTGTTTACTCCCCATCACCATACTGCACTGAAATAAACACAAAGTATAGGCATAACTAGTCATCAATATGAATGTGGCGTAGCAAATAAAACTCTACAGGCAAAATTAAACAAGCATAACAACACTTACCTCACTATTTGTGTAGTAAGTGTTCCACGCTGATCGCAAACTCTGCTGGCCTCCAAGGTCCCACATAACAAAGCGGAGATTTCTCCACACTACTTCCTCCACATTGGAACCAATTGTGGGCCTCGTGTGTACAGCCTCACCCAAAAGCAACTGGTATAGGATGGTTGTCTTGCCTGCATTGTCCAAACCCACCAACACCAGCTTGTGTTCTGCAGATTGAGGAAACGAAAAGATGACTCAAAATGACATGTTTTTTATTCACAGTTGACATGTTTTTTATTATTTATAACCTGAAATTATAATCTGAAGTTTACAGTTAAGTATAGAAAAGAAACTTTGTGTTCCATAAAGAAAGAAGTGTAATTAGGGGTTCTCAGCATTATATTTTAATCTGTTAATGTTTATGAGCAAAAATTATATTAAAATTGTGTAGTAAAATGCAATATTAAACTAAAAATATGCAACATATAACATACTATAGTTTCATAGGTAACAGTGAATTTAATCTAGCCCCTATTTTAGTTTAAGACTTTCTGATGTTATCTCATCATGTGATATTCTCTAAAATAATAAAATTTTAGGTAGGTACACCTTTTTTACCATATTTTATTTTTAACTTACCCTCGTTTCCAAAAAGGCTCCAAATTTTTGATATAAGCAGCCCCATTACAGGAAATTTAGGCCACAGAAACGGAGGAAATCTGCTCTCAATGTGAAGTAAACGTACTTATAAACACGCAAGTTCCTTGTGTCATGTCTACAAAATAAGATTTTTCTCAATCGTGTTAGTTCTTAATGGTATTCAATTCATTGAACTAATTTATAAATGTTGAATTCCGTTAAAAATTAAAATAGTTATATTTCACTAAATATCAGGTGAATTGAGTACAAAGAAGTAAATATGTTACAAGATGTTTTTAACATAGGTAAGCACGTACATATTTTTTTTGTGATATGTAAATGTATTGGATAATAGATAAATGGCAATCCGTAGCAAATTTCATTACAGAGACTATACATAAACTACACATACACAGGTTTACCTTCTGTGATAACTTTGTTTGGTAGATTTTTACGTGGTATAAAATAAAATAAAAGTTGACGACTCACAACGTACTTACACAAGACAAGAGCAAGACACAAATTATTTCATTCACCAGACAGACACAGACAGCAGACAGAGTATACATTACACAACCAAGAACAACCAGGAACCAAAGAGTATAGCATAGCACAGACTACTATCTATTTATTAGGGTTCTATTTGACGTTTCTTACATCGATGGTTTACTCTGTAATCTCTATCAAATAGATATGATAAAGTCTCTATTACATATGTGAAAGGCTGAAAGGACAGAGGTCCGAAGCCGTAAAAATTTTAGAAAAAAAAAAATGATAAAGTCTAAATTGACATTGATATCACATTGCCAAAGTCGAATGATTTGACTTGGGCCCCTAGACAAAGTGCCCTTTCTATCTCTTGGCGCGATCGACAACGACAAAATTGGCTAGTTGCGTCATACTTAATTTCAAAATTCTAATGCATATTACCTTTAGAGATTGGCTTAGGAAAACGTAT
>DWBH01000302.1:0-13471 GCA_018230765.1 Ernsta delagoae
TTTGGAATTTATTGAGTTGAGATTGCTTGACCGCAATAAATATTATTCACCAACAACCTGGTTTTTATTACACCAACACCTAAAGGCACCAAGCACAGCGCGAGAGCACACAGAACTTAGTAATGATTACAACTTGCAGGCAAACCATGGCGGCCAACCATCAAACCTTATAGGCCGACGAAGAAACCGTACGTTCCGCTAAAACCCTCGCAGACACCGAATAAACATGATGTCGGCGATTACGACGCCGGAAAACATGATGGTAGCAGACCAGAATTTGCTGTAGGATTTGATATACATCATAACAAACCTGACACTACTATCATTAGAAACACTGGTGAAGACTATTTCGGTATTCCACCAGGCCTGTCTGTTAGGGCTCATGTTCAAAGTATCGATCTCTATCCGTTCGGGTCCAAACCTATTTCTCCTTCGGAAGCCTTGGAAAACGAGAAGTCCTCATAGATTCCTTATACCTCCGACATCATAATTTCACATCCGTACACAATGTGTTTGTCCGTCCGTACACAATATTTACGAGAATAAATATATTTAAAGACAGGTAGTGTTTGATTTATCTACATTTGTAAAGGTAAGGAAAAGAGTACCTAAATTACTAACGTCTACTACGTTAGTAGTACACTATCCAGGAAAGAAAATAATTTGGATAAAAAAATCACCTAGCATAGTATTATTGTAAAGAAATCAAGACTGTTTTCGATTTTAAGCCTTGACAAAACCTAACATATAGAAAATCATTATATCCAGTAGAATGAGAATTTAATACCGAGAAGATGAATGTAATAAAAATGCACCTTTTGATTAGGAAATAATGAAACGCAAAATTTGACGATTTTTTAAAAATTTATTTGAACACGACTGTAAATTTAACAAAATGCAAAATAGTAACTGTCAAGGAGTTAGCGTTTTAATGAGCAGAAGGAACATTGGGGAGCTTTTCTAAATTTTATTCGAATTTTATCCATAGGTACCTAGACTTTAATAAAAATATCTAATTGTGCAAGAGGAAGCATAATATTAAGATTTACAACCATATTATTTACAATACTAGCAAAGTTTAACGTTAATAACAACAATATTAATACTTATAATAATATGTTATAAACAAATTTAGTAAAGCTGCCCGATATTTCTTCTGCCTAACTGGGTGTAATAAATTCAACAGGTCCTTTCTCGCTATCATCCCATCACTCCATAACAATTTATAACAATGTTGTAACCTTATGCATGATGCTTGGTGGTACTTGCTTCGTCCGAATAATAAATGGATCATGTATAGCTATCAACTAATTCATAGCAATAGTGATATTTCATTTCCATTTGGTTTGAGGAAAATCATTGATAACAGAGGAACTGCGTAACTTATAAATTACGTCTACAATTTTATTAATTTATTGACGCTGTTATTTATTTGCCAAAACTGTAATGTATATGATGTACCTACTATTAGGTATAATATTGTGACCCACCTTGGTAATTAGACAGATTCGATGTCGACTGCGTATTAATTGCGTTAGTATTAATTTTGATAAGCAAACAAAATGACATTCACTGCAATGAATTAATAAGTCATACTTAATGCGTAAATTAGTCAAGCATCATGCTAAGGCAACAGACATATTGATATTTATTATAATTGTAAATCTCGCAGTCGTCGTATTGTATAATTTTGCTTGCCTTGTAGTCGTTTCCAAATCGAGGCCATTTTTATTGGTTTCAGGGCCTTACCACCAACTTTTAAAAACCATCATAGTTCAATAACGTTTTCTTTTTCAACATTAAAATAAATTTATCTTACTTCGTACCATGAACTCCATACGGGTCCATAAGGTAATATTATTTTGCGATGAAATTTTTAAGCGAAATCGCAATAGGTACTAATACTGTTTTAAGAGGTGATGGTAAGGAACTCAACAAATAGTGGGAATCAGTGTCACAATTATGTTATACGGCGGATTATACAATACGGCTGCAATATTGAAAAGTTAACAAAGTTAAGGACAAAATGCAATAATCAATAGACAATTTGGCAATTTCATTAGTGAATAATAGGAAAGTTAGTGGTTAAACAATTCATTAGGTCTAGAAAGGATATTATAATGATCGTAGCTACTTGAGAGATTAATCGAAACGTGTCTATTAAATGAATAATTACAATTTTTAAAGTGTAAATACAGATGACTAACTATAAAAACGAGTATAGATTTACAATAGTTTTAGAGCCGTAAGAATTAAATTAACACTAAGACATACCTATATTTCAATAACTAAATAAGAATATAGCTGATACATTTATGTTTGTATCTACAGAACACATAAATTAGCATCTAAATTTTTATAAGGAACACAAATAAAGAGTAGACAAAGTCGCCTAAACTGAACATACCTACTTTTACTATCTTTAAAGTTATTTAATATAATTACGAAATATTTAAAAATTAACAGATCTAGATTTGGAGTAAAACTAAATAAAAATATTAAATACATAATTTATATCAAAACGCGTATTAAAACATAATTTTAACATATAATTTCAACTTCAGTAAATAAAATTCTTACTGCCGAATGAAGCCATGCTCCGACCTTATCACTTCATTATATAAATTCTATGTTGCTACAGTAGTGTATAGAAATATATTGGTTAAAAGGCAAATAAGCAAATCACAAGAATAAGCTTGTTGAGCGAAATGTTATAATATTATGTGCGAGCCTTAACTAAGTAGGTATATAAATTGTATGTTAATTTTATTAGAAGTTATATACAAAACGTTTAGTCCATACTTAAGGCAAAGACCTATCTATGTAACTATATTATACTAAAAATGTTATAATTAAATAACAGTTGGCAATATTTATGTATATTTATAACATGCACTATTAGACCAATTGGCTAATGGCTTTTAGTATTAGTTAAAGTAACTTCAAATGTTAGTTACACAAAAAAGCAAAACTTTTGAAGTATTTACTTCGACGTTTTAATTTTTATATTTTTTATTGTAGTTAATATAGCAATTAGAATTAACTTCAAGTTCACTTCATATTCAACATTTTGGAATCGATTTAATTGATATTTGTTTAGTAGACGAGAACTGTAGTTTATTTTTTTATAGAACGTTTCACAATATGGGCGGGCAATGAAAGCTGTTTTTATATACTAAAAAATTATAATTGGAATAAAGGACTGAGAATGCCTTAATAACATTTACTTCACAGCCATTTTTTTTATCCTATCGCATGTATTTATAAAACAGAACAAAATGAAGCCCATAAGTTTTATACATGTAGTTATATTAATGAATTATTCATTACAGAACATTGAAAATTGTATATTAAGAAGTATAATACATTAGATTTTGAATATTGTTAACGATCTAATTAGTTGTAACTATATGAAATAATATATCCGAAACACTCAATAAATACAAAAACACCTTACTAAAAAAGTAATGTTTTAATGTCTAAATTTCATTATTTTGTTAAAATTAATAGCACTGCAAGCTGCACTCTTTTGTTTAGTTTAGTGATCTATGGACAGTCACTATTTAGATCATAAAAATTTATTAGAAAGCGTGAACAAACAGAAATGCAAAAATATCTAATATTCATAGAATATATCCAAGTAATGGCCGTAAATTAATCCTTAGTGAATAAATAGTGCAAAATATTAGACTAAAATACATTTTATGCTTATATTAGACTTTCATCTGAAAATAAACTGTGTATATAATATTATTAATTGTTTTTTTGGGGTTTTAATTAGTACCGGATATACATGTTAGTTACTGAAAAACAGTTCAATTCATAAATATTTTAATATTTTTTTTATCTAGAACAAATTCAACACAGCGCGTAAAATCAATATAGCTTAGAGAAAATAGAAATTCTATAATAAAGTAATTTTATATCATATCAGTTGATTAAAAATTAATTATTTTTCGAGCAAATATAAGCACCGACAATGCAACTTAAACGTACATACTTGTGCATTTATTTACACTATCTTTATTTATCATTTTTTCTAAACTTTAATTATATTATGATTTAAATTTTTCTATCTACATTATTATAGCTAAATATGCTTTGAGAATGATTTTGGACATAACAATTTAAGATTTCACGGCCAGTTGGTCTTAATAGCCGAAAAAGTCGACATAATATAACATTATATAATATTATGATTACAAATTTAATATGACACATCATGTCATATTATGTATAATCTAAATCGAATAAATTATACACATTAGGTTATCTCATTATCTGATTGATATCGATTTAACAGGATATTTTAATGGACTATTATAATTAAAAATTATCAAAAACATTGGACTGTTGTCGACCTTAGTTGACGCCGTTAAAAATAACTGTCGCTATGATGACAGAGAAACACACTATGTGATTTTTAGTCCCGCTATTAATCATTGGGTACTTACGGCTTTTTTTTTAATTATTAATTTATTGTTATGTACGTCCGTCAAAATAAGCAATCTCAAAGCATTATAATTAATTCGAGCTAAAAAAACAAACGCAAACGAATTTAGGACCGATCTTTGAAAATTGTGCAAAAAATTTCAAGTCACTGGCTGCAACTTAGTCAACAATATAAAATGAAATAGTAATATATTTTAAATAAAGTGAAGTATACATATATAGATCATTTACTAACATATTTTAGTGTCTAAGCCCTAAGTTTTTTTACTTTGAAAGTTACCCGTTATTAATGTTTTGCATACTTTGAACTAAAATATCTACTCAATATAAGGTATGTAATATATCAATGCAAATAAATATTACACTCATAAATTATTTTTCAGTCAAACCATAGTTACTATCTATATAGAAGTAATTTGCAGATGTCTGGGTTAATTTTTCAAAGAGCAAAGTGATTCAGGCAAGCCACATATTACTTAAAAATATCATTTATACCAGACTGGTATGACAAAAATGTAGTGAAATTCATAGGAAAGACTAGAACCATTAACTACATACTACATTACAGTATAATAACCTCAAAAGGGACACTGCTTTCACATTTTTATCCAGAAATGAAAAGATCGACAAAAATTTGCTATACATTTTGCTTTGGCAAGAACATTATTATTATTAGCCTCAAAAGGCAATATTTGAGTATTTTATTAGTATATTCCTCCATAATTTTCCTAACTAAATTAAAAAGCATTTTTTACCTTGTTTTTGTTATCTTGTTATTTGATAATTTAATAAATAATAATTTGCTATAATAATCGTTATAATTTTACTACAATATTCAACATCGTATCCTTTCATTTCTAGACAAGTAAAGATTGCAAGAGATAATTATACTTTTATTACTTGGCACAGATAAGTTACAATTCAGAGAACAACATCATCGGATGTCAAAAGTTTTCTTTGCTAAACATTACACTTAAATAAAATTATAAATTTCTTACACTTATAGGAAACATATTCTGAGCATGAAGATATTAAAAATATATTTTATCATTGTTTTACGATACGAGTTCAATTAAGTAAATTATACAAAATATAATTCACCTGTCAAAAATTTTAAGCTAAATAACTACAAATAGAAAAAATATTATGTAGTGTAAATCAAAAATTCATCAGTTCATATTGTAACATTCACTAAATATAATAACAAAGTGTAATAAAATATAACATTTTGTGCAATATACATTAATATGTTACCAATACGTAACGAATAAAAGGAAAATATTATACGAACAGTAAAAATGTTCTAACAAATAAGTCATTAGATATTGGTTATCCCAAACATATTTCCTTTTTCAGTTTTGTAACTTTTAAGCAATACTGACACCTTGATAGGGACGTATTAATAAAAATGGAACTTAAAATTAAAAGCCATCTTGAGACTACCTTGTGCGCGTATTTCATAGCTATTTTAAGTTGTTTTTACTAATACGGCCTGTATTAGTCACTACATGCTTTATGTAGTGAAGGTGGGAATTATATTTTTATTATGAGGCGAGACACTCAGCAAAAAAGTCAAAAGGGTAGTGACAAAGATGGCAAAATTCAAATTCAAATATCTTTTAAGAGATCTTAATCTGTCACCCCTACCATTATACATCAAAAAATAAAATAATAAAAACTAAACTCCTTTGCTAAACGAAAATTAAGGGGTAGCTGTAGATTTTTGATTTTGTGCGAAGATGTGCCTCAGGGAACTGATTATTAAAATATGCCTAATAAAAACAAATGTTTTGCATAGCAGGTATGTCTAAATTGTTTTTATAACATTTATTTTATTAACATTTACTTTTGTTAGGTAACAAAAGTAGGTAATTTTATTATTTGCCACAATTTGGACGTTTTATACACGGAGACAAATTTAACACGGACACGGATACAAAAAAATGTTCGTCATGTTACTTACATCAGATAAATCGCTTAATTTTTCATAACAATGATAATTCAGGGGTCATAATTTAACAAGCTCTATTCCTAGAGAAATTTATTACAACGGAGACGTGTCTCTGTCATGACCGGATAATTGCAGATTTTAGCTGAAGTATAAATATAAGTAAAAAATAAAATGTATAATTAATTAAAAATTTTATATCCATCAATATAAAACTTAGGTACTTATACATATTTCTCTGGTAGCAGCGTTTTCGCTTTATCTTTGTGCGCTTGACTGTTTTGATGCTACGAAACATTATCATTATACAAAGGAATATAGATTGTATAGTTTTGTTTTTGTCTTATTTATGACAATTCTCTTTTTTCAATAAATACGCTTTCAACCTTTCCATATCTTTTATCTGATGATGGTATATAGGCATGCGGTTACGTGGCAGCCAATGTTCAACCAAAGTCTGGAAACAGCGCCGAGTGTATATTTACCCGAACCATTTGTATATTATTTCAAACAATATCAGCAACATTCGTTATTCTCCTTTTTAACACGTTATTTTTGTGACCGCATGTGTGCCGAATGATAAATTAAAAAAAAATCAGCAATTACCCGGCCAAAAGACACGAATCCAGAGCGAGGTGGCGTCGCCGTCAAACATTACGAGATCTTCATCTTCTTAGTGGTCTCGCCCAGCATGTCCTTGATCTTCGTGAGGGGGGAGCGTTTGTCATCGTCTTTTTCCGTATAGCCGACTGGTAGGTGGATGTGGAGGGGGTCGCGGAGGCGGGCCAGATCTTTCTGGAGCTTATCGATCTGTTAGACAACAATATTTTTGAGTTAAAACCTTTATTAGGCGCGTTAGGTATTTTTAAGGTGACATTTTGAACTTAGGATACGGTTAGTTACATCTTGGCATATGCCTATTTTTGATTACAGCGCCATCTATCGTCTAATATACAAAGCTCTTATGAGTAACGAATCTTAGTTGTAGTTTTAAAATTATATGTAACGTGAGAATTAATCTACTAGTCTCCTAACTTAATCATTCACCGGCATTATTTGCGTTAAAACGGAACAAACATTCATACGCTCGTTTCACCGCACAAAGATAAGGGTCGAAAACTATTCTTCGCTTATAACGAAGATCACTTATACAGAACTTATATCAAATTAATACCCACTTACAAATGTTAGGTGTATGTATAAAATGTAACAAGAGTTTAAATAATGAATAAATAAGCATAATATTAAATTGATTAATTACCTCATCCTTGAGATAATTGTATTGGTTGATGTCGAGACCAATCTTTTTCGCCTTTTTGTGAAGAGTCAACAGATGCTGTCTGTCCTTCACATCGGGTAACACGTACTCCTGAAATGGTATAATTATTTCAATAAGTGCTACGAATAAACCATACAAAACGTTATTAACATTATCGTCAAAGATTAGATATATAATATAATTGTTGCCATTAATTCCACCACCTCAAAACTAGCAACTAGATTCAATCATTAGATTCATTCATATTTTGCTCGATTCTCACTAAAGACAATAACACCAAGCATAGATTTAACCTCCTCGTTTTTGGAAGTAGGTTAAAAATCATTGGGTAGGTACCTGTTTGGTGAGCACGAAGTAAGCGTACGCAGCCATCGCGGTGCCGTACGTCACGAAGTAGGTGACGGGCTCCATGATGTCCCACGAGTACTCCCACCAGGTGAGCCGCGCCAGCACCCCGAACTGCACCCCCATCAGCCCCAGCCCCACCCACGTGAGCGCGGACGTACGCCGACACGTCTCCACCTCTAGGGACATGCGTTTCTAGAACGAGAACCAGGAGCTCTTTGAGAACAGAAGATGGTTGAAAGAAAATGAGGCCCACTCACGAATGGAAAGTGTTGTTGCCTTTGGAGTGAATTCCCAAAGATGATACTGTATGTGTTATGTTAATCGTTTATGTAATATATTTTATTTTAAGGCGACAAAGTGATAATTGTTTGGGAATAAGGCTACACTATCGCATTGGGTAAGACAACCTGTAAAGATAGCTATCAAGTAAATAAATAATGTTTACTGATTTTAGTGATCATCTACTAGTAAGGACGACACCAATTTGTGCACAGGTTTGGATGCTCCACTTTTAGATTACTATCAGTAGTTCTACCGTGTTTTATATTCTAAGATCCTACAACCCAATCAAAATCCTGGCACGTCAAATAGCATTCCTACCTCTTCTAAGGGCTGCAACTCGGCAGACAGTTTCTCCAGCTGTGCTCTCAGCTCGCGTTCCTTGCGGATCTGGTGCTCGCGGACGTTCAGGGCTTCGTATAGCTGGTTCACCAGGTTCCGTACGTCGCTTAACCGCGTTATCTCCTCCGAGCTAAGGCGCTCCTGTAATGCAAGACAGCTCACATAAATAACGCTTTGACCGGAAAGACAAAATTATGCTTTCAAAGACAGTGCTTTGAGAAGGAAGTTAACAATTTTTGAAAGTATTAACATAATTTTATCACATGGGGCATGGGGCCCATATTGTCACTGAACTTCTCATTGTTTATATTTTAAGGAGAAAAACAAACAATACCGAGAAAAACAGTTACGAGCATTTCACGGATTTTGTTTTATAAAATTTATGAAAAATTTACTGCTACCACAAATACAAGTGGTGCAATCAAGAATGAACTATTCAGTTAGAGCCAGCGAATTGAATTCGATGGCTGATAGCTGGTATTGTCAGGCTAATCTTATCTAAACGAAATTGACCACGTACCTACCCAAAGATTTTTGGCAACTCGCCCAGTAATTTGAGGCATGTCATTTTTCTCTTTGTAAGTTTACAAGAAATCGCAAAGTGCAATCATAATATCTATATCAATTGATGAAATGGAAGACGTTCACCTAGTTTACAATACAAAAGACACCAAAATATCTGTCCTTTTATATACAAGTGACCTCTAATATATAGGTAAGATAGAATTTAAAATAAAGTCATTGTGAAATAAAATAATATATCTAAGAGACAAACAATGAACTTTGCAAATTCTCTAGACAACACAACACAAGCATATTTATTGAGACAAAATAGACAAACTAATTGCATAAGAAAATACAAAGGTTGGAATATTGAAAAAGGAATTTCGAAGGCACAACACAAGATTTAGTTTAGACCAAACAGTTGATATTATTTACACGACCACTATCCACAGAGCTACTAGTGAATTCGGTCCCTTTGTGCCCGATTGTCCTCCAAAATTCTATTTGCTTTTACCCATAGGTAGGTTATATTGCGGCCTTTTGTGTACTAAGTCTCAGAAAGTCACAAAGACAGTAATTCCTTTTCTATTTTAAAACCTTCATTTGGAAAGCCAATTCCTAATGTTTTGAGCCTTCAGAAAAAGAATGATTTAAGTTGTATCGTGTACTAAAGGAACCGGAGATAAGCTTATAAATACTAATGAGTAGAACGCAACAGGAAAAAAAAAGTAAATGATAGTCTCTATCAGAAAAACGAGATTCTACCAAACTTCATTGCATTTTACTGTGTTGAATATCATTCGATTTCAACCATTTCGTTCAATTCCTGATAAAATCTGTCTTCCGGTCAAGGATATTAGATTTTCCGTCGTGCATCTGGGCCAAGTCTCGATACATTTTCTTGATCTATCAGATTATTGGCTGCGTATTACGGGATCATCTTTAAAAGCTTGATATTCTTAACAGCTGTCTTAATATCTTGCGGCTTTTTAAAGATTCCATTTCTTTCTTTTTCGCTTTTATAATTTTTTAAATTGTTAATTAATTCCTTTACATTTGAGACTTAAATTTCACTAAATTACCTGTAAAAGCTACAGCAAAGTAGTTCCAGATTATCAATTCTAAGTCGGTTTTATACGAGATAGCAAGATCCAATTGAATTCCGATGGCGCAGCGCAGGATGAAAAATGACATCTTCGTGAAAGAGAAGGTACACTTAGTTTTGGACAGGAAAAAATGAACTCTGGAGGGACAGCTAAATAATATCAAGTAATAAATCCAAATAAACCTTTGTTTTGTAGGTTAATGAACAAAGTTACTAAGCAATTTTGTTCCGCGCACAATTATAATGATAATTAGAGCTTTTCTAAAGTTGATTACTTCCGCATAAATTATTGTCTGCATTCATTTTGGCTGTATCATGTTCTGTTATTTAATTACTAAGTTTTATACCGGCACTAGCTGCTAATCCACTCTACTATAATAATATCCACTCTACCCTACCCTAATGTACTTATGTTATGAAAGAACTTTCAAAAATTGACAAAAAAAATTACGATTCCAAAATTTTGAAAACAGCAGCATACCTAAATTTGTTACAGACTTTAAATCGTTTCTAAATATCCCCTAAAGGATCCATGGTGCTTTAATATATATTACGAGTATATATACATGACATTTGACTATGTAACATTTACGTTTACACACATTATACAACTATGTATCATCACGAACTAATGTTCGTGATAAAGGAATATATAAATCGTACTAAATATGCTCATCAGTTGAAAATTGGGCTCATTCGTAGAATCCGGCACAAAATACCTCTGGAGACCATAAATAAGTCATAGATAAAGACATCTCCCTTCCACTACGTCCGACGGAACCGACTGCCTGTCGAATAGTCAATGAACCGTAAAACGAGAAGAACGAGGGAGATATACATTTTATTATACATACACTCTTTGTTTTTTAGTTCTTGAATTTTGTAAAAAAAGGCCATTTAAAAATAAAATACAATGCAACGTAAAGTACGTGAATTTAGAGATTCGATTGCATAAAAATATCTCACATGTAGCTTAGATTAGGTACCATTCCGCTCCTTTTCTACCTATAATATAAATCAATTAGATAGTGTAATGTGTGTATTTTATTATAATGGACCATCACTTTAATCAATTTGTATCGAAAATTTTTCAGGTTGTGATTTAGCGATTTAGCATTTATGCATACCTAAACTTAAAATTCTGGCGCCAATATTAATCTACTGTTCATATTTAACACTTTAAAACGACCAGAAATTATTAAATATAACGCATTATTAAATGGATTTTGAATTCTAAACATGAATAATTAAATAACTGAGCAAGCTTCGAAGGGAATGCAATCCTTTAAGTTGTCTAATTAGGCACGTAGCAAACATTCCCCGGCGTATTCGTAATTATGTTGTAGACGTCACCACGTCTGTTACCAGAAAATTAAGACCGAATCTAAATTTAGTATTGAGAATTAAATCAGTATTTCCAAAATTATAATTCTAATAAACATACCTAATAATGTTTTACTCGTATGCACGCTTTACAACATCAGGGATAATAGTATTTACAAAAGTAATATGTTTTAAAGAGGGGTTTACTTTTGAAAATAAATAAAACGGCCCCAGACCTGCACCAGATGCCATGCACAATTTAATAATACCTAAATACATTTACAATACGACACAAATTTAAGTCAAGAAACTGCATAATTTTAATGGTACGGTAACCTCATAATAAAATTAAGAACATATTATTATATTGTTATTTATTAAAATTACATCTTTAAACACTATGTATATCCTCATATTACAATTCAGCTTTTAACTCTATGTATATTCAACATGTTCATATCGTAAGCAAAATCTGTTGACGGATTTCAAATATTAGTTTGTGTTACGACCACGTTACGGCATATTCTGTGACAATAACGACAATATCAGTTTGTCGAACGCTCTGTGAACCTGTGTATGTACAAAACGAAGGCAATTTAACTAGCGATATTGCACGTAAATTTACTAGCACACATCGTTCTGGCTTCGAATTACGCATGAAAATGTATTATGCGGTAAATAAACCATTCCGTCATTCGGTTAAATTACACACCAACACTGATTACAGGTTCAATCAAATTAAAATTTAATCTGTGTCTGTAAAATAATTTCAACTGTACAGAATGTAGTTTGATAATTAAAATATTAAATGTTTGGTACATGTGGTAGGTTATTTTATGACGATATTTTCCTTCAAAGAAAAGATACTGATATTTATTTAAGTTTTAACGCACATCATCTTAATAATTTGCCATTTTGTATGCCAGGGCGCTTTTAACTCGTATCTGAGTTCAAACCCCCCTTGCGTGTATTGCCGTTTGCCGCTCATGAAGCTTAGACAGCCACCTCAACTCACTAAATAAAGTACCTGTGGCTCTGGACTCTTCACGTAGGTATTTAGCGAGTTGATGATGAACCGTCACTTTCGAGCAGCGAGTAGGTACACTATGCAGTTAATGCGGATACACGTTTGCGACGAATTAAGACAGGCTAAATATCTTGAGACAAACTTGACTGCCCGTTTTTCATGGTTATTTTCGCACTTGAGTACCTATATCTTGAGATAAACTCAATCTTAAGTTGTTTTCATTGATACAGGCCTAAGAGAGCTGAGACGGTCGTCTCAAACTAAGTTACTGTACAGAACTAACCTGTGGAGGGCTCTTGACATAGTACTCAGTGTCGTTGATGATGAGCCTGAAGTCAGTCTCCAGCAGCGATTCCACGGTATCACTGGACGCGATGCGGACTCGTCCGTCTGCTGCCATCGCTGCCGCTCGTTCTACACCGCGGTCTTCTTTTTTCACCTGGTCCAAGAAGGAACATATAATTTGCTTTGATTCGGTGTCTAATCAGGTCATAATACGAATACGAAATAAGGAAACAATCTCCGGATAGAATAGCTCATCTCAAATCTCAGAAATCACAACGAGATCTTAGCATTTTGTTCTATTGAAAAAGAATGTTTTAATCAAATAAATTGTCGACTAATATCGATTGAAACTCTTTGACTTTTCGGAAGAACTTCTGGATCTTTGGCGCCTCTTCTTACGCCCCTTCCACTGTGTCAAAATACGAATTCCTCCGTCCCTAATTCAAAACTTGGATACGCCTTTTTGTCCAAGTCATACTCTACCTTTAAAAAATAACCTGTCTCTACAAAAATGTCCTGTGTCACATTATCGAAAAGACATTCCAGGTGTTACCTGTTCAAGCAGGTCGCCGACGGTCT
>DWBH01000303.1:0-13469 GCA_018230765.1 Ernsta delagoae
TATTAATTTCGGCTAAGAATCCATTCTATTAGACTATAAGTACAAGTAATTTTATTTCATATTTATTAATGCGCGAAAGCTTTAGTTAATAGGTAGGTACCTACCTACCGACCGACGTGGGTGGTTGTTGTAGGCGTCTGGCGTAGGTACAATTTCAAGGATCTTGCTCCTTGAGAGAAAGGTCAAAGGTGAAATTGAGATGCTTAGATAATAAAAGTGGATTTACTTACCAAAGGAACAAAATTAATTTGTGTGATAATTTGAATTTTAAATTTCACGTTTCTATTCAATGTTTCTACAGCAACGTGGGAAATGAGTCTAAAATATTTTTTTAAACTTAAAAAAATCACTTACCTAGTACTATAGTAGTATTGCAATTTATTGGATCGACAGCTAGCTACTTTAATATAAACTATATCTACTTACTTTAATATAAATTTTCAGGTAAATAATGATCGTTATCCTTACTAATATTTTATACCTAAATGCGTAAGTACCTTGAAACTTGGTACAGGAACAGTTTAGGACCTAGAAAAGGACATAGGCTACTTTTTTATCGCGATCAAATCCAAGATGGAGGACTTTTTAAAGATGGCGGACTAAGTTATTTTTGTGCTTATTTACAATATGGGTATGAAATGAAAGGGCCTGCTGAGAGAAAGTCAAAAAATAATGTAGCGTCATTTTAAATCTAATATTAATTTAAATCTAATCTACTTACCGTATCAGTCAAGTGCAGGTTAACTTACTGTTAATATGCCTTTTGAAAGCCTACTGGTAAAGGTGTACCTACTTACAAAACACAAGTGTCATATAATATTTTTTATAAGCAAATAAAATATTTTAGTTGGTTTGTTACATTCAGTGTACCTACCTACTACCTTGGAACTTTTATATTTATATTTTAAAAGTGTCAGATACGTAGTAAGCACGTATTATGTAAATGTCGTCCTAAATCTAAGTATAAAAAAATAATATTACATACTTACCTACCTACTGGAAAGGGAAAAGTTTTTTGTTGACCAGATTTATCTTAGATTTATAAGTACCTACTGCGGCAAACTGACAATTTAAAAGTCTTGGTAATGGTCACAAGATGGTTCTTAATTTTGTAAATTCCATTGATTAATACGGGCCTAATTAACGCATTTAGTAGGTACTTAAGTAAACTAGTGACTTTCATAAATAAAATAAAATATGCGACTATTCTTTATCTCTTCCTTATTATGATGATCTACTTACCTATTCATTTCTATTTACGTTACCAAGCATTAGAAGCATTGTAGGTTCATAATAAGTCATCGTCTTTTTTAATTCAGTAGATAACTTTGTTTTATAGTTATGGGTAGTAACATTGGGTAGGTATATAATATACTACATAATGAAACTGGAATTGAAATTTGTAGTCATTTATTATTCTTTTTAATAGGATGCAACAGTTAATATTAGCATTCTACTTACTGTATCCACATTCATTTAATAATAAGTAAAACATAAATTCCTTTAAGTATGTATATTAATAAAGTCTATACAAAATATAAGGATAAGTATAGGAATCTTGCCTAGAGATATCTTGAGCTTACGTTTTGTTATACTTTATTTATTAGATTTCTATTATAAACACTCTGCTGTTAAGTGACAAAGAGTAAATCTTTATACCAGATGATACCAAGACATTGATACCAAGGTTTGGCTTTAAAGAGATTTCCACTGTACTTATAATTTGAATAAGTAGGTAATACTTAACAAAAAGAACGGAACTTTATTATTTGAAGGAATGTTTACGTAGATAAATTACAAATAATTAATTAGGTATAGAGGTATCTATTCGATATTCTCACATGAACTACGCGTAGTAATACTTTAGATGTCATACTAATCTCATGTTAAAATTACTAACTAACTTATAGGATTGGACTACATATAACAGGAAATTAGGTAATTTGACATTAATATAAACAGATATGTACTTTGAAAGATATTTTAAGGACGCAGTAGCTATATAAAAAAAGACATAATATGGATGACTGAAACAGTATTTAGTTACGGCTCCTTTATGAAATAGGACGAAATTCATTACATTTTTGTAATTTCAACATTGGTCTTATAGACCTGCTGTAATACAAACATTTGTTAAGAAGCTGTAAAGCTAAAATATCACCTAACCCTCTGCCCCCAGAGAGAATTACATACTTTTTCTTACAGATACAAAATGTATACTATGTTTTATATCTTTGCTTTGCAATAAGATTTCTGGTATTGTCTGCTTAGACCATAGAAGTAAAAAAAATATGAGTAGCACCTGAATATATAGTTAATGTATAAAATAAAAATTTAGGCCAAAGTTTTAGCTTTGGGAAAACCAATAATTTTGATTTGTAGTAAATTACAAATTGCATAATTGTTACAGAATACAGATTTTATATAATATTGCATAGTTGAAATCATTCTATCGTAAATTGCTTGCAGTTTGTTCTTTCAATACATTTATTGAAACACTGAAGTACAGTTTCGTATAGAAAACGTTAAGTAGAAAAATTACTTTAAGATTTAATAGGAAGTAAAAAATAGACCTACCTATTTTGTTCTGCGCCATTTCAATAATGAAAATTGTTATGTCCTATAATAAGAAGTACCTACCATGGTTTAAATAAACCAGTGCGAAGTGAAGTACAGAAAAATTTTTTGATGTAACGAATTCAATGCATTATTTTCTATCTAACGATTAGTCTTAGATAAATAATCAGTACCTAATACGTATACCTATTTACAAATGCACACATCGTGCGACTCAATTTGCAGCTGCCGAGTGAAGGGAAACCCTAATATAAATACAATATTATGCAATAATTACTAAACAACCTATGACCCTTTGTTCACTGCTTATTATAGTCTCATTTTGTACGATCATGTTACCCGCGTTACTGCCATAATACACATCTCAAACTGGTAAATAATCAAAAACGATTGAGAATCTAACTGGTATCTTCTTAGGTTTTAGTTAATCGTTATGTGATGAAGATGAATACAGTCCGAATATTTCGTACCACTTTGGCATAGGTAATATTTAATTTAACTTGAGGTATTACATGACATAGTTAATATTTACTTTAAAGTTGCCATTAAAATCGAGCGATAAAGATATTAAAAAAGAAGGAAGGTTCAAATCGGACTAAGATCATTAGGTCAAGATTTTTTTTCCATTTTGTATGCCTGGATCGCGAATTTTTCACCGTTTCGCTTGTATCGTGTTGCCGCAAGTATCTAAAGTCTACATTATACTCAGTCTCATATTTGTTGGCGGTAATCAGATATTTTCATTTAAGTAGCGATGCGATGTTTTAATCCTCGGAGTTCGTTAACCAGGTCGTTGTCAGTTGCTACGAAACGTTTGTCGATTCTTCGTTGCTTTGAATCAACCTGTTGGTACAAAAATGTTGTCAGATACCATTCATGAAGCAATTGCTTTAAGTGGGTTAGTCAAGAAGAGGACTTTAGGTGATGTCGATCCGCGCCCCCGCCCGCCCTGAATGACCCGGCCTCTGCGCGCTGTGTCACCCACCACCCCCGGCCCGGCCCGGCCAAGTTATTTTTAGACTAGGGGGATCCACAATCTATAGCGAACATCTATAAAACATTTGCATGATCTGAATAAGAATGAGATGTATAAGAAGGGTTTCCTAGGAGTTTGATTGAAGAAACACTCGATGCCTCGTGAAAATTATTTAGCTAAAAATAAAATTACGTACCCGGTTCCTATTGTCCAGCAATTTCGCAACAGTCTTGTAGAAATTTGAGTTATCTTCATGTTGTTTGGGATGATGATTTTTGGGCATTGTGTTTTGAGCAGGACGAGGTACCATGATTTCCTTTTGGCCTACTGTTTGTGCTTCAGTGCTGATAATAGGCGCAACTGTTGTTATACTTCTTTTATTGCCATTCCAGTTAATGAAACTGTCAGAATCATCATTAACGTAGTCATCCTCATCGAATCTAGGAACAGTTTTCGGTACGTGATACAGCGGTTTTCCGGCTAAAGCTTTTAATTCTCTGACATCTTCGTCTTCAACATCCTTTTCTTCGTAATCAGGAGTTGAGAAAGCAGCTCGTGCATTCTCCCTTCGCCTCTGAGCATCTTGAGCCATTTGTGTTAATATTAAGTTATCTAGGAAAGCGGCGTTGACGTCATCTACATTGCTCGAACGCCAGTTGGGTTCAGCATCACTTTCGAACCATGTTTCTTGACCAATAGGCAAGGCTGCTAATCTTTCCTCTTGTCTTTTTGGTGCCTCATTAGCAAAATGGCCGTAAGGATCGTAATAGTAGCTTAAGGGCATTTGTCCGTACACATCAGGAATACTTATAGCTGGGGAATCGTAATAATACTGAATCTTAGGTGCATAGTAATAATCCTCGTCAGGGTACTCTCTAGGTGCTTGAGGATAAGCAGGCCATGCTTGCATAGGATACTGCATTGCAAGGCCGAAATATGTAAACAGGATAGGCAAGGACCTAAAACAATAATAATTGTTTTTATTTAACAACACTTCTTCAAAATATTTATGTATGAGGTACCTACTTTAAATTTTGAATACAGTTTGAAATTTCATAAGCTCCATTATATATAATAAAATAAAAATAAATAAATAAGTTATGAAACAGATTAGAAAAAAAAACTTTTTTTTATTTTGAAAAATAATAAAAACTAGATACTCACATTAAGCTCGATCGCTGCATTTTCACTAAAAATTAACTTTGTGTAGATACTTTTCAAGTAACGAGTGGCGCACGACTACGTAGGCAGGGCGGGCTGCGAAGCTTTATAAGCTAGTCGCCCACGCGCGCCGCCCACACGTTCTCAATGAACATCACCCCAACCTCCTGGCGGCTCCCTTTGCTCACCACAAGCCCCCTGCCATCCTCAACCCCTCAACTCAGCGCGCCGCTATCGATCGCGCTCACAGATTATTCATCTTACTAAAACGATATAGTATTATCTTTTAAACTTTAATGTTGGTAGTGGAAGCAACAATTGCTCTGTGTTTCCGGTCCAGATGTAAATAGATGTGATATCCATTATTCACTTGATATCAATAAAGTTAGGTTTCTACCTCCTTGTGAATACATGACGCAAAAGCATTTCAGGGTTCTATTTTTAAATTTGCCCGTGGGATGGGAGTAAACGGGAAGCGCCAGCTTGCTAAAGCGAACTCTCTCAATCGTTTTCTAGAATTTCTAATAGTAACCCTCTGAGATTTTGAAGTTATGTTCTTTGCAAAGGTTTCATTATGCAACTTGGAGGAAAACTTAAATTTATTTTTATCAAAATCATGAACCTTTTTACGTCTGTTACATGACTTCAATGTCGTTACTCTGTCTACTCCTATGCCCGGTAAATCTCACTATCCTACTCAGGTCATTAATGCACCTAGACGGAGGGTGACCTCATTTTACAATCGGCTTCGGAAAGAAGGGGGATACGATGTTCTACAAGTGTATTTTTCTTACTGATTTCTACGTCTTTTGTGGATAATAAAATCAAATTGATACCTTCCGCCCTCCTTTATTAGTCGATTGACAAAGAATTAAGTCCTTAGCGGTGGCTCCATAAACTTTACTATGATGAATAATATAACCCTCCTTCTGACGCAGTCAGGTAAAAATGGAAATGTCTTGACGTCATTGATCATTTCTTGCATATTATTACCGTTTCATATAGGTTTTATCGGAAGGCTTAATCATATTGTTATGAACATAGCATTTAGCACTATCAGATAAGTTTTATTTTGGGTCAACTGGCATGTTATTACTTTTAGATTACAAAGTGTTTATCTACTCGTCCTTAGCCGCGTGTAAGCACATTTTATTATTTATCTACCTTTTGAATTACCATTATTACTTTTTATTTACATTATTACACTTTATGAAATGTATTTAGGATTATACTACTTTGTTACATACAATTATGGTATTATTTCCTAACTCTCCGTTCATGATAATTCCTGAAAACCTGAAAAAATTTCTGAAACCCTGTACAAAATCTTACTTACATCATATTTATTTATTTTCTCCTTTGAGTTTGAAAGCCAAGCCACAGTTGTTTTCATTTCATGTTAAGCATGTTTCTGGGTAACGAAAAACTTATCTCACTGGGTGACTCATTACTTTCTACGTAAAAGTAATACCTAAGGCCGCAAACCTTTAATGTCCCACTGTTGGGCTCGGGTCTCTCTCCACCGGGGAAGGCCTAGAGCATCCTCCACCATGTTGCTGTAATGCGGGTTGGTGGAGACGGGTTAGTAGCCAACCCGTGTCGGATCTTCTCAAACCGCCCAGAGGGCCTCCGACTAGGTTTAACGACTGCTATCTTTCAATAACAGCCGGGACCGACCGCTTAACTTGTCCTCCGAAGCACGAATGTTTTTGCCACTATACAAATATCGTATTAGGTATTGAAAAGGAAATTATTTGTAGTATTATAGTAACTAACCTACCTCGGTATAGGTATTTGTAAAGAAATAAATTTCGATACTTTTATTATCAACCCCTGTAGATTCCTACATATCCAGTAGGTCTGCGCAATGATCTAAAACTCTCACAATACAATGGTCAGAGAAAAATAAATACTTAGTAGGTAGTTAGGTCCTTACGATTTAAATAGTAACATGATGATGTCACGCCGGTATGAAGAAATTGTGAACGTGAACGGTTGTAAGCTCGAGCCAAGAAATAGCGTAAAACAAAATATTTTATATTTATTAGTAGTGTCTCAACGAATCGCCGATCCACCTTAAAATCGTTTTTGCCAAATTGACATAAGAATGGGGGAGGGTGGTGAAATCGGTAACAGCGCGCTGCAGTCGAAGTGCATCGTTAGCGTTTGCGGAAGTCGTCACAAACAACAGGTCAACGACCGGCTGGCGCCCATGCGTCGACATTTGATTCAATAAGTACTCTCAATATTATTCAGGTATATCAATGTTACCAAGGTAGGTACTAACATAGAACAAAAGAAAATATAAGGTAGCGCCCCGATACAATCTCTTCACTCTTAGGCTCGTTTTATAAACACAACTTGAGTGTCTTTTTCATAATTATTTTTTCACTCAAGTTATTCTAAATCTTAAGTTGTATTTGTACTACGAAAACTAATGTGAAAAACTAAGAAATATACTTATGTGATGTTTATTACAGAGCATAGCCCTGCGTGGTGGAGTACGCTCTAGGCCTTCCCCGGTTGTGGGGAAAGACCCGATCCCAGCAGTGCCATCAGTATGTTGTAGTATGTTACTAAAATAAGCCAGTCACAATCGCATGTCATAATATAATAATACTAGTTTATGCTTGCGACTTCGTCCCCGTAAATTGTAGAATTAGGTAATGAGGGAGTTTTAAAATAGGTAATAAAAAAAACAGTGCATCCCGTACGGAACCCTTCGTGCGTACGGAACCACTCGACCGGGGTTATATTTATATTAATCAAACTGATGAAATTCATAAAAAAATAATTTGCACTCAATGACTGCAACCACATAATGTACTTTATCTATTTAAGACATTGTCAATTTAGCTTTTTTAATCAATCTGTTCAGCTTTTAGAGTTTTGAAATGAACTTGGAAGCTAAATATCTCCAAAATAACTTATAACGTGATTCAATTAGATTACTTGCTGACCAAAAATGTAACAGCTTCCTAGAAAACGATACCACTGCTAGTTAATTAATTAATAGTTTGACTTTTCGTTTCTCAGTAGCAGTGTTTATTTATTCATCTGATTGGAGTTTTCCACACCCTATACATTTCAGGAGCCTGAAAGTGTAAAGGGTGTATAAATTCCAAACTGACCACCATGTGTGATCTCCCTTTTTATGTCCCATATATAGTCACAACAAATATTTTTATCTTTGTGTTCTCTCTGTACCTAATAAATATTTATAAGGCTAGATACTAAAACATTAAAGAGTATGTTCTATTTTATTTTCGATAAAGATAATATTATATACTCGTAGACTCGTAGATAAAAGTCGTAGCGGATGCTACGAGCGCTACGATTTGAATACAAGTTATTTAACGCGGAATAACTTCAAGGTAAATGAAAGCTACGCAGGGTTATTCGGTAAATATGCAGGTATAATATACTCCCGGACACATCTAAATAACGTTTATTTTTAGTTAGGGATCGTCAAAACTTAAAACACTAGGTGGGCCGATAGATGTTTCCGGGAGTAGGTATATGTAGTTGCTTCTGGTACAGTAATAAAGCATAATCTGGAAAGTCAATCCGTATCTATTAATAAAGCGGAACATAAGATTGAGAACCATCATGAATGTGCGTTTTAAATTATGTGAATACATTCGCGCTGAACATGTATTAAAATCTTAAATTGTGTTTATTAATAAAAAAGGGTCTTAGACGAATGTGCATTTATGAGCATTGCGAATAATTTTACGTCGTACTTTTTAATTTTAAACAGTTAGTTTATTATGCATGTAGTTTCTAAGTTACTTGGAGGTTAATACGGGCCTTGGTGACATTTTTTTGCAGTTGAATTCTGTTGACTCTATTGTTGTTGCTTTATTATTTGAGATGCTCAATCTCTGTGCTTTAAAAAACATTCTATTTCTGATCGTGTTTTTCTATTACATAATCTGAATAGTAATGTGGATGTATGTAGATGATAAAAATCAAAACGCAAAACAATGTTTAAGTAATGTACATACTTGCCTAGTTAACAATAAAAAAATAAGATTAAATATTGCCCTATTCGTATTGCTCGTCGATTTTAACTAAGCAATAGATACTAACTTATTCAAGGTTTATGTTTCCCCTGGCTATTGTTGTTTTTGGCTCTCGTCGAGTTAGAGAACAAATTAATAAATGTTTTTCACTAAAAACATTCATTAATTTGTATTCATGAGCTTTGTGCTCAATACATATCGAACAATAAGATCCATGAATTTCTGGAGCAAAAGGAATTTTCCCGAGTCTTTGTTCAATATGGCGTAGGAGGTAGCTTCTGCTATAAATAGGTGGCTGTTCTCTTTGCAGCGAACAACATACTTACCTACCTATTCGTCGAAATCTCAAGTATCGTTATCTGACACATACATTTTGTGTCGTACCTAAAGGATATTTTATTGAAGATAATACTTATGCACTTTTCCATATGAAAAACATAGGTACACATCTGCCTAAGTAACTATCAAGATCAAGTATGGCGGCATTGTAGGTATCAAAATTTTTAAAAGTAAAAAAAAAAGTCACTGATACTAAAAAACTCACGCATACCTTTAGTACCTATACCTACTGCACGATAGCAGGTAACGTTTTAATAGTTTTTGAAAAGGTGGTTCTGCCGTTAATATTCTTTTACCCGTTACGCTATATATTTATTTTATTTCGTAATCATTAATTAATACTTATTATATACGCAGCTATAAATGAAATGAATGTGAAAACTTCTAATGTTATTAACGCATAGCATAACATAGAAAAATTGATATACACACGAACAAAAGGCCTTTAAAAACATTTATATTATAAACTATGATAGTTTGTTTCAATATAAAAATAACGTCACTTTAATTTCGTAACATGAGCTTCATATAGGTTAAGTCTTGGTTATTAAGTTAAGTACCTGTAAGTGTGACAGCAATCATAATACGTATAGAAACCAAGTCCGATTTCCACAGAAACTTATAGCTTCTGAATATCACAAAACTTTTTAATAAACAATACCACAATTTATATTATTTTTAAGTGATCATGGTACGAGATTTTAAGGTAAAATTGTAATAATACTGATTAGGAGGTGAGAGTAAGGCCACAGACCCAAGATTATTGGCCAAAAAAACCGCCATTTAGACATATGTAAGTATTTTATGGAAACCTATGTAAGTATAAATATTTTGAGATTTAATATTTATTAACATAAAACTTAATAATTATTATATTATTTCTTTAATAGATAACCTGTGTAATCTCTCTAACAGTGCGTTAATAATTACATGTAGGTATCTAATTAATAGATACGCAGTTTTGCTGGCATAGAGTATCACTTCAGTCGCGTTAGGTCCCGTCCCATTCATGAACGTAAGTCCTTACGTCATTCGCCCCCTGGGAGGCATGGCTCTTCCCCCTCGAACGAAGCTAGTGCGCAGCTACTGGTAAGGGGAGGTGACGTCAAAGTTTTCATGCAACAAGTGTATGAAAATGTAGTAAGTACGAATAAATACAAGGCTATTTTTATCTGACCCAAAAGGGCTCACGTAGGGCTTCCACGGGTAGGTACTAAGGACGAAAATACAAACATATTTTGTTTATATACATTTACCTACATACATGTAGTGTAGGTACACTTTAAAGAGCTACATAATAGTCTATGTTAAACGCACTCTCTCTGATACAATATTTGGCATATTTTGGCATTATACAATATTTTAATATCAATTTTATAAAAAAAACTCACTACTGACTTTAGAAACTCTTCAGAGTCGGTACATACATATTATCATTATACAAAAGCATTTTTATGTATGCAGATTAAGAAAGTTCAGAGGAAATCGATAAATAGACTCAAATACATAAATACAATACGTAGAAATATGTATCATACTATTCATGCAGTTCGTAGAGCCATCTGGCGGAATATGGCAATATCAATAGGTATGCTTAGGAGCTTTAGGCGCTAGTGGACTTGTGGATGTTGGTGCTTTTTAATTTCAATTAATGTTAAAAACAATTGATAGATGGCGTTGGTACTAAAAGCTATAGAGTCCCTTTAAATCATAATTCGATCATTTGTGTTTTTTGTAAATGTATCTATTGATGACCGCACTGTCATCTCATTATACTGATGAATGCATCACCGGTTACCTAATCATTTTTCATCATTTACTTTATCACATCGCCTCTCTTATAAGGAGAAGGATTTAGGCTATATAGGTAGATTTATTAAATTAAAGTAATATATATATATATATTATAAATAATTATAAATAGTAAGTGCGTTAAGCATAGGCATTCGTTTTGTTACTTCAATAGTAGGTAATAATGGAGTAACTGTATTTGAAATTGCTTAAGAAAAAGATTAAGTGATGTAAAGGGCACAGTGATTTTGGTTTAAATCAGAAATTTGCATCCAACCCATGTTATTACCAACATAGTACGTTCTATGTTATTATAAATACATTTTAATTAACAAGATGAGGTTTGCCTATTAGTCCGCATTGTGAAAAACTTTGATAAAATATTATATACAAGGGTAATATCAAAATATAGCTAAATATGTAATGTTATCAACAAATCTTTACTTAAAAAAATATTTCTATGGTACAAACAGCAGGGTATCTATGATTGCAAAGTCTCAATACAAAAGACATCAACGCAGAAGTTATTATTTCCTATCCTAATTTTCAGTTTATCGTTAAAAACCTTCGAACAACATTACAGATTCTTAAGGAATTATGACGCCAAACAATAAATGTTAGGGAATCTTTAGGTGGCTATCACCTCGGCACCATCATCTACACGATCGGATCGAAGCTTTAAAAGCTGCGGGGGAGGAGCGGTGCGCCGCTTCGCAGGGAGGGTCGCGGGGCGTCGCAAAAGCCTCCGCCTGCCAGTCCCGTGTAGACCGCGACACGACCTGCATGTCGCATCTTAATTGCGAATGAAATGTCAAAGTGACAAAAACTTAACAGAAAAGTGTTTGAAAATCGTGTTATATGATAGTTTTAGACAGTTTAAACCAAGGATTATCGTGTATTTATGTTGTTACTTTATAAATGTAAGTCGCATTTGACTGGTGATAGTGAGTGTCACGTGTGTTTACGAATGAATGTGACGGCGTAGGCGCAACGGCGGGTCGCACTCTCCGTGAGATATTCGTGCTCGCACAGGTCGCCGCGGCCATGTTGCATACCTGAGACGAGCGAGCGCGCAAGTCTGCGCGAAAGGGACACAACGAGCGCTCTAGGCGGGTGATAAGTTTTGTCGAAGAGGACCCGATCCAGCAATGTTTTTATCAGCATCATAACTATAATGGGGCGGTGGCACGTGGTGCTGGTCGCGCTGGCGCTGCTCACCGGCGCGGGCGCTGGCGCCGCCGCCGAACAGATGCAGTCTCGCGCCGTGGACACCGGTGTTGACCTTCGTGTGCCAGAGGCCCAGCCTGTAGGCACTGTGGTTGGAAGGATTCCCACTAAGCCCGGATTTACTTATCGATTTAATGAACCACCTAAAGAGTTCACCCTCGATCCAGTATCAGGAGAAATTAGGACCAATTTAGTTCTTGATCGTGAAAGTGTAGATCGTTACGCGTTTGTTGTGTTATCAAGTCAACCGACCTACCCTATTGAAGTGCGCTTACGAGTAACGGACGTGAATGACAACTATCCAGAATTTCCTGAACCCAGTATAGCTGTTGCATTTTCTGAAAGTGCGGCCGCAGGTACAAAATTACTTTTAGATGCTGCAACTGATTTAGATTTAGGAGAAAATGGCATAACAAATGATTATAGAATTGTTGATGGTGATAACGAAGGCAAGTTTCGTTTAAATGTTACAATTAACCCTAGCGGTCAAACATCTTATTTACATTTAGAAACAACTGGAAAATTAGACAGAGAAACAAATGATTTTTATATTCTTAACATATCAGCACGTGATGGTGGTAGCCCACCAAAGTACGGGTATCTACAGGTGAACGTGACTATTTTAGATGTTAACGATAATCCACCAATATTTGATCAAAGTGATTTTTCAGTCTCCTTAAATGAAAGCGTGCCGCCAGGCACGACTGTTTTAAAAGTAACAGCAACAGATAGTGATTTAGGTGACAATAGTAAAATAACTTATGAAGTTACTGACTCTGAAAAACAATTTGCTGTAGACCCAGAATCAGGAGTTATTACTACAACAAAAAAGTTGAATTGTCCCAAGTATTGTAGTAATACAACTTGCAACATGACTTGCGTTTTAACAGTGATTGCAAAAGATCATGGAATACCTCGCCAAGATGCTAGAACGTATGTCACTGTTAACTTAATTGACGCGAATGATCATGATCCTGTAATTACTTTTACTTATGTACCACCTACAGCAAACTTTGCCACAGTCGACGAGAATGCTAAAAATGGATCATTAGTGGCTGCCATTACTGTCACAGATTTAGATGCTGGTTTAAATGGCAAAACAAATGTTCTAATAACGTCGGGAAATGAACTTAATCATTTTCGGCTAGAAAATTCTAGTAGTGTCCACATTGTTTACGTTAATGGTATTCTTGATAGGGAAGAAATAAGTAAATATAATCTCACCGTTGTTGCAACTGACAGAGGCATACCACCTAGAACAGCCACTTCATTTTTAGTGATCCATGTAAATGATGTAAACGACCACGAACCAGTGTTTGAAAAGTCTGAATACTCTTCAATTTTAAGTGAATTAGCCCCTTCCGGAACATACG
>DWBH01000304.1:0-13468 GCA_018230765.1 Ernsta delagoae
ACGTAAATAGTTATTAATAAAAGTACGCAGTTAAGGTACTTACAAAATTTGATTAGTATTTAACTAATGATAATTTATTTGGCAAGATATACTATCTTATGTTTATACAACTGTTTTATTGTTCAAATATTTCCAATATTTGTATAGTTGTATTAGGTCAAACAATTTTTGGAATAGAAAGAAGCGTGGATGAAAAGAATATTTCCATTTGAAGAATTATTCGCGAGACTCAACCATAAAACCATACAGGTTTCCAAATGGCTGAACTGCTGACTTCAAAAGCTCAATAGAAACTCATTTTGGTTATTCGATTTTATAAATCGTGTACTTTTTTATTGAGGCTAAAATCTGAAGTAATGTCTTTTGATAACTCCATGAAAGATATGAATGTAGGTACCTCACGTGTTTGTTTTCTAAAGCCATAGTCATACATTCGGCAAGTGGCGACTGGAAGGATGGAAGTTACTAGTAGTGGAAAATAAATTTTCCATTAGTTTTAGGGCCGAAAGGTCAACAATACGAACAAATATAGTAATGGAAGTACGATAGCATTGCAGTCTCTCCACATTTTATGGGGAGTGATAAATTATAAGCAAACAAAAAAAGTAGTGGAAAAAATATAACAATTTTGAAATTTATATATTTTTTAATATTTTGAGGATATATAGGTAAGTAATTTTTTGTCCGTACCTGAACATAAAAATGTACCAGAATAATTTCCACTTTCACACCTATACCTATACAGTGAAGTATTTATCATCTTCTTCATACTGTAGGTGTTCTGAAAGTTGAACTGAAAATCGCCTTATATTTTTCGTATTCAAGGAAGCGTTGAGTAAGATTTTTAAAGCGCAGACATTAAGATAAAGACAAGTGTAGGACAAAAGAAATATCATTTTACGGCTCGAAGCGGGAGAATTTTGTTGTTCTTATGGAAGAATTGCGGGAAAACAATGTAAGCCGTGACGTCACCATAACGACTCAACGGAGTACGATTTTAAATGTAATAAAATATTCTTCCTTTTTTACTCACGGGTGATAGCTTTTTTTGATCTTTTTTTATCGTTTTTCGCGTCCTTTGTTCAAAGCCTGATTGATGTTGAAACTAAGTAACAGATCATCTCACGGTATTCAAATTTACACTTTGTAACAGTTTTTAGCACTTTGTAACGATATGGTACGTGACTGCTTTTAGGTCTGTATTTCTGTGTGTGTCGAATGTGTGTTATCTGTCTGTAACACACATTAGATTGAGTGTTGCATTGGAGCAAGGTAGTGGAGTAGCTCCATACCTTTCCTGGTTGTGGGAAAAGACCCGAGCCGAAAAAGGCTAAGATTGAGTGTGTCTTGAGTGTGGAAATAACCATGAAAAACGTGCACTCAAGATGGACTTAAGTTCTTATTAAGTTCCATTTAGTTCCAGTAAAGTAAGGAACGCAGTTAAGTAGTAAGTAAGGAAACAAAACAGTGTACCTACCTAATGACGTAGGTAACGATAAATCAGGGAAACGTCATGGACAAGGGTCAAGGGCTGAGGCCCGACTTTCCTTTTTCGGCTCAGCTGTCAATTCACATCTTATAATTTAGTAGTAGATAGAGTTTGAAGTAATTGGATCGGATAATTCTACTTGTAGGTACCTATTTCATATTATGAATTGAATGTATAGATCACTTTGAAAGTTATGCCTAGGATCATTTAATTTTGCTGATTAAGAGTAGGTAGAGTAGCATAGACGAATTCTGCAATTTTTATTATTATGGGACATTATAGTCAACGCAAACTTTACACCTTAGTGTAAGGCACTTAACACAAATAAAACATATACCTAATTGTCACAACATTTCTAGAAAACAATTTATTTTTTCAGTGTGCCACTAAACTCAATTTATAAAACTTAACTTAAACTTTTATTTATAAAACGTAAACTTAGATACATACTAGCTACATCTTGATATACGAGTACCTATCGATTCATCTTACGTATTGGTACAGACATCTTGCTAAACTATTTATTGCCTTTCGAAGTGTCGAGATGAGTTTTGAGGAGTTAGGTCGGCCGATTGCTAAACTTAGTCCCCGGATGATTACGTTCGCTGAGCCATGACGCCGAGTGCTCTTGATTCTTTAATAGATTATGAAAGAGAGTTGATAAGTAGGTATTTAATAGGCACTTACCTATCTTTTGTACTTGATAATTTTATTTGATTGTTTTTCTTTCCATATCATAATCGTGGCATGATTTCAAAGTAGGTAGGTACTTACTCTGGCATTATCTGTAACTTTAATTACACTTAAAATTAGGTTTTTCTTTTTTTCTCAAAATCGACTAATTTCTTGCTTTATAGCCACTTTATAGCTTTGATCCACTATTGGACTCGGGTCTCTCCTCACAAACGCGGAGGACTTGGAGCACACTCCACCACGATGCTCTAATACGATCGTCATTGCCAGCGGGCTCATGTGCGCTTCTTGCTTTAAGTCAGAATCAAGAATCGATGATGCTTTCATTAAACTGAGAATATCAACGGTTCCTTTCATCCAAAAAGAAAAATGAAGTGAGAAATTCTCTCTGCTCTGCAAATGATTTTTGTCAGTGCCATTGCCAAACGATAAATACCGAAGGCAAAATTCTATTGAACTACAATTTCAAAGGTTCCCAACTTTTGTAGCGGAGAACAAACCTGCAGTGTTATCGAATTTTTAAAGGTTCTCATGTCGAGGGGAATATTTTTTATGTTTAATATCGATTACGGGCTGCAGTGACGTAAGTACTTAACGTGGGAAAAACTGTTCTGGATCGCCGTTTTGTAAAAAAACGTCTTAAAAATGAGCTAATTGGTTGCATCTTACCTATCAGTACACTTTCTTATGTCTGTGGACCAAAATCATATCCTTTACGCCCAGCAGCACACAATGCACGGATTGAATTTGACAACCATTGGCATAAAGTTTATATACCGAAAATCTGTGAATGGCTTTAAGCATATCGGAATTTATTAATTCAGGCACGTATCCGATCTGCTTAGGTAAGAGCATTTACTATAGAATTTGTCATATTATTTTAGGTGATAAGTAGATTAAGTTGAATTTAATTACGAAGGAAAATTAATTGTTATCTATTTTCGTTTACCTTATGTTTGTTTATTCTATGCTGGTTTATGTTTTTATTTAATCAACGTATTTTGTTTGAATTTTGTACTCAATTTTTTATGCGATTATTTTAACACATTGACAATCTCCAACGTCACTTGAATGACATACAAGCGTTCTACATTAACAATAAATTAATTCGGTAAAAGTTTAATTAAATAATTTGCTTTTATATAAAAACTTTTGCTAATTCGGTCCGCAACATGATAATCCCCAGAGAGATTGTAATCAAATACTCGTATAATATATTTTGGGACAAAAACAGCAGTGAAATTTATGTGTCTCCAAGGGAGTCCGAACTTGAATAAACGTTTTGTGCAAATATTTGTCTTCGTCTTGGATTACTTACGGCGATCGGGCATATTGACCTTCACTGAAGGGTCTTACAATTGACCAAATATTATCTGGACGTAGTTATACTTAGTTGTTAGATATCTTAAAAAGGGCAAGAATGAAACTGCTTAGAAATCGTAAGCAATGTTGATTCAGAAACAGATAGAGTTAGTAGTTTGTACTATTCGTAACTTTGATTTATTTTCACTTTGAAGCTGGTATTAGGACTTACAGAGTAATAGGATTAATGAATATTTATAAATCATTTTTGTACATTTTTAAATAACTTAGGTAGATGCTTTACACAGCTGCTGCAATGGCTAAAGCACTGAAAAAACGGATGATGTCATTAAGGGGCATTATAACCTGTATTTTAAGTGATGATAGGTGCTATAATAGTTGTATTTCACCTGGGATTCGGGAATAACTAATGAAATGTTTTAAAACATCATAAATATCATTGAGGTATCATGGTAGGTATATGTTACATATATTATTATAATGCTTGTATTATAAATTCTATACATGTACAGACAGATTTTGTTTAGAATGTTTCCAAGTAAGTGGCACCAGCCAATAAAAGTGAGATGAGAATGTGAAAAATTTTTCAAAACACAAGTGTCGTTGTTGTTCCCGGTGTTCTCACACTTGCAGAGGCTCGCGACGTGTGACTAATGGTAGCATTAGAACTTACAACGTGCAGTTTCAACAACAAACAATCTATCTCCGGAGACTTTTGTAAGAGATACAACAGTAAATCACTGACAGGGACGGACAATTCAAGCGTTCGGAGACTTTGTTTGGAAGGACTGACCCGAATAAGCTTTGTCAAACCTTTATCAAAAATTACCATAATTATTCAATGTAAACAGCGCAGACTGTAGTTTGCAGACAGTTTACGTTTTACAGTTACACATTTCAAGGACTTGTTGAATTTTGTTGGTCTACAGATAATTCTAAAGGTTTTTGGTGTTAACGATTGCTTTATTAAAACATTTAGGAGCTTATACCTAATATAAGTGAACAGTCGTGAACATTTATAAGTAGGTAAACGACGAACAAACATAAGTGAATGAAGTCATTGTCATAAAAAGTTCACTCTCTTGTTCAGCCTTTAAAATTTGACCAAAAATTCAAAGCAAATACCCATTCTATAGCCAGTTTAGTTTGTTTTTGATACTGCACTCGTTAATTGCAGTGCTTCATTAATTCGTTTTTACAACACATAGATATTAAGAACTTGCTAAGGGAAATCAATAACGGTACCTACTCGTACTTTTATAAAGTAAAACTGTTCATTTTGTATATAAGATACAAGAAACTGAAACGTTCCTCTAATTAAGTAGGTTAATGAGTATTATTTTAAAGTTTCTCTTCTCAAAAAGGATACGAGTTTGATGTACCTACTCGTAAGTTACTAATTAAAAGAAATCTGTCGCCTTGTTGCAAAGTGAACTCCTCATTATTTTCCGATTAGGTTAATGAGTTGATAGTTCTCTGCCTCGCAAGCAACAATGGACGCAGCGCAAACTGTTTGTAAAGGCTTTGTTGTGCATCGAAGGGAAGAATTACTCAAATAAAATGTTACACATTGAAGAGGGTTACTAAATGCTTCGATATCGTTTATCTGAGACAGAGATTCGAAACTTTGTAGTAGGTATATAGTACCTAAGTACATATATATGGTAGCTTTTGTACTATTTGTCATAAAATATATTGTTATTTAAATTCAACGCGAAAAACATCATTTAAGGCCTACGTAATATATTATACTAGACGTTACCTACATTAAGGGACCCGTTAACTATCTAATCTAGCTCAATCAAAGCTAAGTACCTATATTATGTAACATAGGTAATCTGTTACACGATAACTTGAACTTGTGCCTAGAATCTACTTACTACCTACTTATTTAACTACATATTTTCAACATTTTCAAGTTAAAGTTTAAGATAATTAATATTTTAAATTTTATCTAGTAGGTAAAGTAAGAAAAAAAAAACATAGTTTATAAATTAACCTCGTGTTTAATATTTTTAATGACGTGTTTTTTTTATAAACTATTCTTTGAGTTGACCTTTGAAGAATTCGGAAGATTGGTACAATTTGGTACAAATATAAAACTACCGTCGAAAGGTTTTTATTTCATGAAAGCTTACGAGTAATTCAAAGAGATAATTTTTAGATACGTAGCGTAATTTTTTCGTAAAAATTCGCACGAAACGAACCTTTCAAAGTTTCTCTTATTTAGGTGCTACGGCGTGTAAAAAATTCGTCGAAATATTGGCAAAAGATGTTTTCATTACGAAATGAATTTTGCTTTTTATCGAAGCTTATTGGGATCTCACTCAATCAGCGTATTGGCTTGTTTATTTTCTTTAACAAAATAAACATCTACTCGCACATTTCTAAAATCTAATTCAATATCCGAAAGAAATGGATGTTCCACCTAGAATATTAAAATAAAAAAGATTTTTTGAAATTCAATTTTTCAAATTATCACCTTAAGTTCATTAAAGAATATTTTAAGTAGAATTAATTATACCTATTAAAGTCAAAGTTTATTAAATTCAAAGAAAATAATTGTCATAGGGCTTTTACACTTTGAAAAGTTTAGGTATAGTATAATATACCTACCTTATAACTTTAAGGCGTTGTGGTTTATAGGGCTGGGTTTTAGATTAACACTAAGATGACGCTTAAGGTTAGTTTTTTTTAATTCAAAGGATATCCACACAATAAAATACTAATAAATAACGACGCGGTAGTTGTGATTGCTTTTGAATGTCGATCACAATGGTATCAATCATCAAAGTTATGGATGCACCGCAATTTAAAAGGTTATGCAGATAAAAATGAAAATCCACGTCGGATATTCACGTGCCAACAAATACTGATAGACCTTTATTATTAATCCGCTTTGATTATAGATATATCTATAGTTTGGATGTTTCTATTATTGTTTTGATTGGTTTCATTATCGTTCAAAAGTGTACAGCTACCTACATTATTATGTTAGCCTTGAATTAGGTCACAATTCTTAAATATCAGTCAATCAGTGTTTGTACCTAACTTGCATGAAAGTTTACTTTTCTTTGATGTCAAAAAAGGAATTATGTGATGTAAAACAAAGATAAGTTACTACTTATTTCGATAAATAGGTAAAGATACCTACAATAACGACGTTAGAAATAGTAGTAGGTATAATTATACCTATAGTTTCTACCTTAGGTATGATCACGAAAACATTGGTCTCTTTAAGACAACTACATAATAAAAAACTAAATGAAACCTAAGAGGAAATACTTATATACTTTCCCCTTAACTTTCATTTAATTTTCCAGTTAACAGCTCTACCTATATCTATATGGGAAAGCAAATACACGAACATAAAGCTAACCGTAGCTCTTTTCCTTAAAACGCTTGTTTGTCAAGAGAAATGTAAAAAGTATTATAAAAGTTCAAAGGTTCATATTTCATTTAAACTCACGGGCGGCTGCCTTTTCATCCTTAAAGTAAACCGAAACAGGAATTAAGAAAAGAAAGGGCGCTTATATTCGCTATAGGACCTCTTACCTACACCTACATGAGGATCTGGTTAAAATCCGCGGCACACAACGCACCAATTACTTTTTTTAAGAATTGTATGTTTAAAAAAATCACTAGTTTTGTAACATGACAGATAATTTAAAAAAAATTGAAAAACACGTAAAGTCCACCAACACGCTGTGATTGACCAGCCTCGTGGATTATACGGCCTAAATTTCCCTCCTGATTTCTAGGAGACCTATGCCCAGTAGTGGGGTAACAACTAATACCCCCACGCCCATTCAATGTCTTATCTTGCTTATTCATGTTCTTTTCAACTAGCACCTTGTACAAGGGCCACTATATAATGCGTTCCTATCAACCAGCCCGATGTATAAGCGCCACTATATCGCGTTTACCTATAGTTGTCGCGTTTACCTATAGTTGAATACCTTCGTCGTTGTTAAAGGACTATATGGCTTGAGGAAGAAAAATAAGAAACTTAAAAGAGACACACTGTAATAAAGCACCTGCTATTGTGACGCATCTGTTGCTATAAAAATATTAAGAGGGTTTTTATTGTAATCTCGAGCACTTAGGATCGCGAATACCTACCTGAGTGGGTGATAAAGTATAATATTTAAAGCTCTTACCTAACAATGTTTTTATCACAACCTTATGGTGGTTAGAGATACTTTGTTTATATTTTATTGTTTATGATGTCCATTCAAGACATCGTTATCTATACCTAAGTAGCGATTTCATGTTGACACTATGTTTGGGTTGCGTTATATTGAGCTTTGATATTGGTATCTACCATTTAGTTGGATTAAAAGGTGACTACAGTCTATTTCTAGTCTACCAAAGATTCTCAGAAACACGATAGATTCAGATACAGATAGATAAACAGATGCAGATACGGATACAGATAGATAATCAAATACAGAGATAAGTTTGATAATCTCTCATGTTTATAAACCGTTTATAACATAAACCTTTCTCGTTATATAAACTAAAATAGCTGATACTTTTACAGAAGCTACGTTCACTTAATATGAAAATTCATTTCTTTAACCCACCCTACCTACGTGGAAGCGCGTTAATTGCATTGATAGCAATTAAATTTTTGTAGGAATTTTAATATAACCTGGTACGAGTTATTAATGAATTAAATTTTATCTCTGAGGCGTAGTCTGCACAGTGTTGTAGGTACATGCTGAAATTTAAGGTGAAGTTACTAAAGATTTGATGAGATTTTTTGGGTTAATTTTAGCCTTAACCCTCATTAATCATTATCTATGCCATCGCTTAATACCAGAAGATTTTTTCTCAGTGTTAAAACACTTAGAAAATGAAATGATCATTAATATAAATTTACAGCAAAATAATTACATTTTTGTACATCATATAAATTAGTATTTTTATCTTGTTCAACTTATAAGAACAATAGAGACACAAAGAAACTTGTATAAACTCAGATCATAACAAGGGAAAGACGTAAAATTAATGAGAAAAACAAAGCAGCTTTGATATCTTTTATAATCAGATACCTCGTCAGATGTGGGGGACAAAAAATTATTTTTGCAAGGTGACACGACCCTCCTTTGCATAAAGGTTTCTTTTACGTTTAGGAGGAAAATACTTTAGGATATACGTGCAAACACGTAAGCAAACAGAGATGGTTTCGTAGTTTTTTGCATAAAATAATTATCTCACAGATCTATGTTCTCTGAATCCTGAGATAATTTTTTTAACTACATTAACTATTTAGGAAAACATTTACCCCGTTGGAAATCAGAAAGCAAGCCCTACTTTTAAGCCTAAATTTTTACTATACTTACTTAGCGGGTGTAGTATTTTTATACAATATATAACATACACACAGATAACAATACACAGGCAAGTAATGTCTATGATACGAGAACACCTCGTGGTCAATATTTTTCTTCTTATCATTCTTTCTTAACAGTTTGCCTGATTCAGATTTTCTTTCGAATAAAACACAAAATCTGTTATTTAAAACTGAAATTACATTGGCAAAAGCATTATTATTAAACTGTACAGAGCAACAAAATATTCAACACAGTTCAATGACCGAGACGGTCTCTGTTTCTAATTTGAATTCTTAATTTCATGTTTATACATGAGCTTCTAGAAGAGCACAAGAAATGAGAAAATTAATATGATGAGAAAAGAAAAACTGGTGAACTTACTGGATTAAGAATTTCTCCGCAGGTTTTTCTAATTTGTGGTAAAACCTTATTGGCTTTGTGGTATTGAAAATATAACGCCAAATTTTATATATTTTTTCTGTATTCACTGGTTTTTAAAACTTTGTAAGTAGATGAATAGATTCTTTCTCTTGAAAACTATTCGATAAAATCATGAGATAACACATAATGACATAACGCATTGCTCATGTAGGTATAGATGAATACAACAATTGATATTCCGTGTCAGTGATGTAAAGTTGTAAGTTTAGAACTCGACCTTTTAGTTCGTGAGCGCTTTGATAAAGTTAGCTAGTTTAACCCGGGACCGGAGTGTTGGACATTGTATCGATTTTTTAACAGATATAGATTGGGCAGTATACTCTGAATAGTAAAGAAATACTATTTTTGAATATTTTTTGTAGTTATACCCAATTGGTTAATTTTAAAGTAAAAGATTTTTTTTTGGATTAAATACTTGTTTCATTTTAAATTTTCAATGATAGGCGTCTGATAGGTCTTGTGGACACTGCGATGTACTGAGAAAATCGTCCTAATCTTAGAATAATACTCTCAATACTCTGTGCCGTAAAGAAACCCTTCACGATTTACTGATGAATAAAAGCGCAGTTGGACGTGTAATTACTGTTATCTCTTAATCTTGATACACCAACACGGGTTTAAAATTTTCAGCACTATGGAACTACTCGGTTAAATTATATGGTTTTATTTAATACAAAACATAACAAAATTTTTACATCCTAACTAGATAAATCCTTCTACAAAATTAAGTCGTTACAGTCGCTTAAAAACAACACTCTTGGTATTATCTCAGTACGTAGTCATTATTTGTAATTGTAATCATGGCAGTAACTGGGATAATACATTGTACATTCAACCCTTGTGGCTTGGTTAAGTTTGAAATGCTTTAATTTGGACCCGCGAGCGATTTGTATTGAGTTAGTTCCGATTTTATATGGGAAAATAAAATCGGAACATTACAACAATTTCGTAAAGAACAAACAGATTCCATTTCATTACTTACTAATTGAAGGTACACTGTACACATCAAGCTACTTATATATTTTTGTTCAAGTATTTAAAGGAAAAGATAAATGCTATCTAAGTATAAGTCTGCCACATTGTAGCCAATGTTAAATAACATCGTTGGGATGGACCATGGAAAAATGAAGCAAAGTATTATTGTGTCTGTCTGAATGGTATTCAACGCGATTGGCGGATTTTTGTGATGACGTGATCACGTGACATACATAGTTGCCCTCACGCTACTGACTTGTCATAATTATTATAATAGTTTTTTTTATTCCTATTTTCCGTTCTGTTAGATGTTATTTTAATGTAGGTTATATTTAAAAAGATTAGGACAGAAGCCTCTCTAGTCTACAGCAGTAATCTCGTAGATATTTCAAAAAACAAAACATGCTTAAATTCAAATTGTAATACGACGCAGCGGCCATTTTTAAAATGACTCTCATAATCACAACAGATGCGGGCTGCAAGAAACAGACCGCGGGATGCGGATTATCGACCCTTCAGACAAAAACTTTTCCGCAAGCCTTACCGCTAAATGGTAATTTAATATAATAAATATAAGTTCAAACAAAATAACCTATGGCAATGGAATAGGTATGACGTGGCGTGATTAGGGTGGTCCTACAAGAAATCTTAAAACCTCAACAGTAGGTACCTACCCCTGTTTTCACTCTCTACCTTTCAAATTTTGTTAACATCATTCCCCTTATAAATAAACGCGGTCTAAAATTAGTCATGATTTTAAAATAATGCTCTCACATTCAGTAACATACCTAATGAAAGACAGAGTAAGCATCAGTATTGAACCAAGCTTAAATTTAGTCTACGTTTATTAATAATCCCCATTTTTTCCATTCCTCTTTAAATTGTTATATATATAATGCTTAAAGTAAGTCGATCGTCTATATTTAACTGTGTCATCGCAAGCAACTATAGATACATATCTATAGATTTCCCAATAGGTCTTCGCGACTGAATTTAACACGTGCATATTGACAGGAGCTTTCATGTGGATACCCAGTGGGAAAGCAAGGCAGATGCATGTGTCTTTGCATAATATAGGTCTGTCAATATCAATAGTTCTTAGTGGCTTGGAGTTTGGAGGTCGGTATACTAATTAATGAGTACTTACATACAAGAAAATCGCGCGCAGCAATGATATTTGCGAATATCACAGAAAAAATACAGCTACCTACTTCGTATCGTATTATCGGTGCAATTAGATCTACTTAATAAAATATTTAACCCCTCATCGAGATATTCACTGACTAACAGAATCTGAAATCTATATCCATTAAGAGATGTGTTAATTATTTACTTCCATTCTACCTTACTGTTTGTTCTTTGTACATTTCGAAGCACTCGTATAATTACGTGCGGGGACCAGTTGATAGAATTTTTAAACACCAAGCCTGTGACTGACAAAATAAATATTTTACGATATTATTTCTTATAGTATTTCTTACTACTTACTTCTACTATGTCTTGTAGTATTTCTTAAACGTAAAATTGATTAAAACACATAATCAACTTAATTAGCTATTTTTTCCTTCTTAATGGCAACACGCGTTTTGCTCATCGCCTTTTTCAATTTCAAAACGAGACGGATAGAGAAAGAGTAAATTTAGTTTTAAAAATAACCAAAAAAGATAAAAATAAATGAACTATTTTGATAAAATCCCAAAATAAAATTGAAAAATAATCTACGTTTTTCATCCATAACGATATTTCTTCCAAGTCTCGCAGTTATGACTAGCGCAGTAAAGTAAGAAAAGTGTGGTTCGTTTCCTGTGGGGGTTCCAGAAGTTCATAGTTACAAAGTTGTTGTTGATAGTTCGCAATCTCTGTACAAATTGCTGCGATACCCCAGCACAATGCATCGGAATTCTACAATGTAAGGATAGTTTTTTATTTATCATTTTGTATGTTCAAATTCTAGTGAAAAAGGTTCAAGTTTTCATTTAATACTTTCTCTCATTCTTTCTTCTGTAGAATGTAAGGTAAAAAAAGTAGAAGGTTGCTTAAACGTTTGTAGTATCTACGTTTGTTTAAAAAGTAAAATATGGCCTGCTCGTCTCTAATAATAAATTTATTTTCTTCTCCTTAACTAAAATTAATTTCTTACACATTTAGGATGACTTGCACAAAACGCTAAGCGTTATAAATGTACTTGTTACAGAATATAGTATAAAAAATGCCTTTGCGAGAAGATCGTTAGGTACCTACGTGCGTAAATTGATGTAACCGATACGTGGGCATGGATTTTAGGGATAGGTGTTTATTTTTTTTCTGTTAAACATAAAATTTCGATCGTTTCAGAGAAAGGACGCTGAGTTTGTTAGTACTGTTTACAGCATTCGATGTTGCGGCCAGCACAGCGCGCCGGCGGGCGCGCTGGCTGAATGTTTTATTTTTCTATTTTAGTATTTTAAATCTTGATTGTTTTTTGTTTTATATGTTCGTTTTTTCCATTACATTATTATTGCGCATCAGAAAATGTTTGTTTTAATTTAAATATGTTTTTAATAAATTATTTCTATAAGAAATAACATTCGCTAATACACTAAATTATTTTATTTCTGTTGAACATAAAATTTTGATCGTCTCAGAGAATGAACGCAGAGTTTGTTAGCACTGTTTACGATGTTCGCTAATACACAAAACGCACTACACCTACATGGAACATTGTGATGAGTGTCGTTGTAGCGTGAAATTTTGTGTCAGCAGAGGGAACGACACGACACGATTAGAGCACCATTTGTAAATTAGTTTGTTGGGACTTGTTTCTGAAGTGGATAGCATTCCGACCTCGTAAGTTATAATAATACTTAACTACGAGTAAGTACAAACTTATAATAATTTAGATCAGTGGCCGCTTCGCTTGGATTGGAAATTTCAAAGTTACTGTTAGGAACATGGTGTCATTATTATGACTTGACTTAGCAAATTGTTTAATTATTTTGCTCTTTCATAATTTTTACGTTTTGGACATGTATTTTATGTCCCACTGCTGGGCTCGGGTCTCTCCCCACAACCAGGAAAGGCCTACAGAATACTCCACCACGCTGCACGCAATGCGGGTTGGTGGAGAAATTATAGAGCAATTTAATCAAATTTTCATGAGTATTTTAGTTTCCGTGTCAAAGGATAACACGAAACAAGATTAGCGTAAATTTTATATCTCCCTACTACT
>DWBH01000305.1:0-13464 GCA_018230765.1 Ernsta delagoae
CGAAACGGTTAGTGTTAGAAAGATGAAACTTTATGCGGATATGTGTATTTACCACGCCGACGAAAAACTAAAATAAAATTACAAAAAAAAACTGTAGTCGGTCTATAGTAGTATATGTAAAATGTACATAAACCACGCGGACGAAGTCGCGGGCACAGCTAGTCATTTTATAAATTCGGTCGGTTTTCTTGCCTATCGAAGCATAACGAAGAATTTGAATAATATTCAACGCAAAAACACAAAAATAAACAAGTATCCTAGATATTATATTCTTCTTAAAATTGGGAATATCGAAATTTATATTGGTTTCTCTCTAGATTGTATTACCCTATTGCACAGTCACTTGTCTCAAGGCGAACGATCATTAGAATGGCAGCCTCTCTACACGATCATGTCGTTGATTAATTATATTAATGTACCTAATTAGTGATTTGAAATTGTTTCTCGTTAATTTAGTCATAAATTACTCGTTTTACTAGCGAAGCGGGAAGTTTTTACTTAGTTAAAATATCTTATACGTATCAAATTAAATTAATTTGCTGAATTAGGAGCAGTTCCGTATGTTTTGTGAACACTTTATAGTCTTAGGACCGTATTAATAAATCATAAGATTGAACACCATATTGATTGTCCGTTTCAATAGCAGTTTTCGTACAAATTTAGACACAAGTCTGTAAGCTCTATTTTGGCCGTCTGTAGTACGCAGGTACATTGTACGTTGTAACTCTTTGGTAATACCAAAGAGTAATAGAGTGTTTTCTTGTTTGATTATCATAAAATTATGAATTTAGAGAGATGACATGGAATGCGGAGAATGCCATTATTGTTTTACGATCGTTCATAAAAAAAGGGCTACCGATATATTAAAAATATATTAAGAGTTTTAATAAATAAATTACTTAATAGGTATAGGAGAGTCTTTTAAGTCATTCTTAAGTTGCGTTTATTAATAGTTAAACTTTAGTTCAACAATCAATTCACAAAATTAAACATTTTCCCTTTTATTAGTTTAGTTAACGCGAACTTAATTTAAGGCTCACTTCAGCTCTTTCGCTGTACGCGTGCCAACCTCCCATCTGTCGACCTTCCTGAAAGAAGAGCTGTGGCCGAAAGGGGTCGTATTCCGTAAATATCGTGGACGACGACGACCTCCGGATGTCACCGCACTCGCGCCTCACGTCGCTGGAAAACCGTGACTTACCTATTAGTTTTTAAGTATATATAATTTTATGTATGTTAGTCCGTAAGGTATTTATAATATGGGCCTCTGTACTCAATTTCTGTTTATATTGCCCGAAATAAATAATTATGATTATGATGATTAAATTTTTACTCGAGAGTTGATCCAAGATTTGTATGAAATCCGTTCCAGATTTTAAGAAAATGCGAAGAGCAGCCGTGTCGCCGGAGCTGCCGTTTGGTGGTCCGCCGTTCTACCAGCCCATGCCGGTGTACCCGCAGCCGGAGGACAGCGGCATCGACAGCGACGACACCTCCAGCGAAGCACAGCAAGAACCAGACAACGATAACGACGGCAACGTAAGTCTATACTTACTCCTTACCACTGTGGCAAAAGCCGATTTATGTGAGTATCCAGGATAATGAGCGGCAAACTCTGCTGCTGCTGGTTAGCTCTTACCACTATTATGCTCTGATAACGAGGACTGCACGAGGTTCCAATGTACCTAAAGCATACTTAAAACTTGTGATGTAAAGCATCGGTACTACTGTACCTACGCTCTCCGGACACATTCTTAGCATTTTCTCATGTTTTGTAATCGGAATACAAAGTTGTGTGTGAGTGTGTGATATTATATTTATTTTAATAGCAAGATTTGTATGTACGTTCCAGGTGAGTGACTCTAGCAGCAGTGATGATGACCCAGTGCTACGATCGCCCGGAGTGAGGTTCCTCCGAGTTACTAACGGTGATGTATGTATCTCAGATATTTTGTCTTTTTTTGTTGAATTTGACTAACTAACATACATACAGGTAATCTGATAACTAACATACAGGTAATCTGATGTCGATTGGTCACTGCAACTTTGTCATAGACATCCACGACTGACCTATACAGAAGAAAGTATCAATCAACCTCCAAAAGATAAGTTTGCAAATGACCATAAAAACAGTCATACCCTATCTTTCTAATGAACAAACGACGTCATGTAGGGTTATGCGGACAACGATGAATATCCCTCATTGGAATGACAGTTTCTAACAACTTACAAAGCTTTATTTTAAAATAAAAAAGGTAAGATGAACACAACACAGAAATGCAAATCGTGAAATGCTGTACAGCTAAAATTACCACGTTTAATGAGTCTTCAAGGTTGCTACTGTTAAAATATTTTATAGTATACATAAGTGAATTAAATCAAAATCCAATTCGGACCTTTAATTAGCAAAGATCTTTTACAGAACGTCATAGAAGCGATTCGACTTAGTCCTGGTGGGAGAAACTGCAGGTTGCCGTTTGTAATCCCACCTCTGCCAAGACAGAAGCCAAAAGGTTACCAACCTATCAACCAAAGCCCAGAGAGGTCCGCCTCACCTCTTTACGAAGTGGAGCTCACAGCATCTGAAGAGGATGACGATGCGTCATTGTTGGAATTGGTCATCCCCGCTCCACCTTCACGTTACGTAAGAGTGCCTAATTCTCCCTCAAAGGTCAATATCGCACAGCCGAGCCGATTCAGAAAGATTTTCTGCTGTTTCCGCCATTAAGATTGTAAGTTCAGTGACCCATACTGTTGGTAGAGTCGAATTAGTAGATATTGTTTGAAAACAATGGAACAGGATTTTATCATACTAAGTAGTAGAAAATTAATTTATAAACAGTCTTTTATAATCTAACATAACTTTAAAATCAAAAGAAAAATAGGTAATAAATGCAACCTGACTTTATTTAAAGTTTCAGAAACGTATTTTTTTTTCTAGTATTAATTTTATTATAATAAGGAAACAATTGAAAAATACGTCATTATTTTCAATGATGGAATTAATAATCGAGTATAATAATTAAATTTTGGCTTAATTAAATGCAAGAACACATTACTACAACAACACTAATATTTTTTTGATAAAAAATACCGACGTAGGTACCTAAAGGTATGCTACAAGTGCTAATCTGTTATATTATTATTTTTAAATATACGTAGATATAATTACTCATTTCAAATTTGTATCTGAAATCAATACGCCGTTTGATTTATTTGTTATTCTAAAAATGTTATTTAATTTTGCGATGCCTTATAGGTACTTTACTTCTCTAACGCCTAATGGTTTAAATATATCACAGTATTGCACATACTGAACTACTCAAAGAAATATTATTATGTGCAATCTATTTGCCTTTTGTAAATTTATATTTGTGTTATACCTATTATTTATTTTAGTATTAAGTATAGCTTCTTAAGCAATTTATATAAAAGGGTTTGAGTGATAAATTATATTGATTAAGAAATTAATATAATAATATGTATTATTTGTTGAATATATTATATATATCTATATAATCAATATTGTTAAGCCTTACAAGGGTATCTGTGTAATTTATTGTCAATTAGAGACTTTTTATATTAACTTTTTAACGCTTTCTTTGATCACTTTTTATATGTTTGGGTCTAAGTCTGTGTGAATTGGATAGTGAAGGAAAATAACTTTTTCTAACATACTTTAGATAACTACTTAGTAGTTTAGTTATTTGCAAGAAGTAAACGTTTTGTAACTGTTTCTTGATTAGTTCATAAAAAAACACAATTATACGTAAGACTAAGAACGTTATAACTAAATAAGTAAATAAATAATTACGTTAGCGGGGATAAAATAACTAAGAGAAAAAAATGCACAAAATGTTAAAGTGGAAATGTTTCATGGAAGAGATACAGTTGAACTGTAAACTGGCATTTTCCAGTGAGATTTATTCGTAATTAAATGGGAAATCTTCCGTTTCCTGTTTTTATTAAGTATCTACTTATACTAATATTTTTCATATTTCACTTATACTTTTTATTGACACTGAAGAACGCGAAAGAATACGATCCTTTTTATAAAATATATCTACCTTCCTTACTGTTCACCAAAAATCTTTACTAGGTCAGCGTGGTTGAACATGAAATTGTTATGTAAAGTGATGAAATGAATAATAATATTCTCATTTTTGAGAAAAGAACATAGTTTTGGGTTGATTAAGGATAGGAAGATTGTTGGAAGACTGATTTAGGCCAAATGTTCACAAACAATACTATTATATTTTTTGTTACTTATTTAATCTAAAATTTTGCTGATTCTTTTGCTAAATGAATATTTGTTTTGCTAAATAAATGTTTGTTCTATCATAATTGGTATTATTTACCCAGTTTGAAATATAAATTTAGTCCAGTATCCAGTCCATATATTCCAATTTTTAAAAACTGGAATAACAATGTAGCTACCAACCTCTTTCTTTATCTGAACAAGACAGTTAAATGTGTTTCTTAAGTTGAAATCTATAATCTATGTAGTGCAAACATCACATAATAAAATTGATAGTTATTATCTACCGACCTCTTTCTTAATCCTGAACCTGAACAAGACAGTTAAACACATGTGTTTATTAAGTTAAAATCTATATCTATGTAGATATCACATAATAATTGATATACTATTATCTAATAATAAATATTTTTTGGAAGCTTTTGGAATTAAGTTTCGGTTATCCATTAACAGATGACAGTAAGCTAAAGCTTTCTAAGCAAAATAGTTCTACTCGATACTAGATGGCCTTAAATCTGAAATTATTTTAGGCCTTATCTTGTATTGACCTTCAACTTTGACTTTTCATTATAATCTAGAAAAGCTTGAAAAGGTACCTAAGTTCTTGTTGAAAAGTGAGAAATAATGGGTAACATACTAAATGTATAAGTTTATACCTACATATTTTATATAGATTATCTGAATTCGAGTAGATAGCATCAAAAAATAATTTTAAGCGAATGTTGTTCATTAGTAGCTACACGTGATAATAAAAGGTTAGCTATGATACGAGTATGTCAAGATTATTTCTGAGGCCTGAAATACTGCTAGTATTTCAGGCGTCAGTAGGTATACAATTTTATTACAAAGTTTTTTTTTATTTACAACTAAATATAAAATTTTAAAGGGTCTTGTTATAAGTAGGTTCTACGTATAAAATTAAATTTATACTTAATTATGAGTATTTGTTAGAGGTAGCAAATATGTAGCTAAATACAGTATTCATTATCTAAAATAGGTATCTTCGATATGCTAAGACGTTAGATATGCTCAGTTATATAAATTAATTATCATTTTACTGTTAAGAACGCCTGTTGGTGAAGGAAAAATCTTCATTATGTCTCTTGCGAACAAAATGAAAAGAATTCTCATAAAGTACACTCTTTTAAAGTGGACGTTTTGAAAAAATCTTTTCATAATCTCAGACGTGTACACTGTACAAGAACTAGAAGTCCGCAAAACTAGATCTGTATAGCCGTTGAAATAATTTTTTACACGTAATACCTTGAGTTTTGCTTATATTTTTATCTCTCCATTTTTAATAACAAGATTTGGCTAACTACCTACTTTGACTACGCATAATTTTAGGATAGTAGGTAGTAGGTATATGCACGTTAAAAAGCGTCATTCATTGTTAGTTTTTTAAAAACAATGTCATTCATACCTAGTAAATAATTGAAATTTGAATTTCTCAAAAAATCTTTCATGTACATTGGTTTTTCATCTAGATGCGTTTCTATTTATTTAGCTACCACAAAATACGTGCAAATACTAAATACTAATTTTATATTTCCAGGAATTACAAGAGATTAACAAGAATTTTTCACTCAATTAAATATTGTATAAATTAAACGTTTATACAAGATCCTGTAATTACGAAACAATGAAGTGATTATTGTCTTGTAAGGGCTGTCGCACATTAGGCGTGTACACTTAGCAGCTGGTGTACACGGTATCTTTATATTTCTTAACGACTCTAACTGCAAAACCAAAAGGTTCGATCTCCCACCTACAAAATGTTTATCAGCTATCTGATTACAAAAATACAAGCTTTATCAGCTTACTTTGGGATCAGATGACTATGTATGGGATGTCTGGAAATATTTAATTTATTTAACGTAATACCTCATATGTCATTTTTCTGTCTCACAATCGCGATAAATTTATATGGAGCGGAGGTAAGTACCTAACGTCAAAAAGTCTCATTTTCAGGGCTTTTTAAATATGCTTTTGCGAATTTCTCGTTTGCAATTAATCAATCACAATCACGATAGGTAAGTTAAGTAAGTATTTACTTGCTCCACTAATTTACCCTGCATTCTTCGCCCATACAAAAGCTTTTAACTGATTTTCCGTACTTAATTGTACAATTTTTAAATTATATCATGTTAAAAATGTATTGATTTATATTATTGTCATCGCATTTTTAGTCGAAATCAATTATGGGGGACTGGGTCACAGTGGATCACTAGTGAAGGCGGTTTTTCGTAGTATCGGGATAGACCCTAATGTGCACCGTAGGATATCGTAGTGATTAGCATCTTTTGCTTTGTGTGATAATTAATTACCTAGCGTTTGATCGTCTTAAAAGATATTAGCAAAGTCTACTCGTATGTAGGTAGGTAGGAATAGATAAATGATAGGTACCTACTTAATGTTTTAACTTAGAATAAACTTAGGTAATACCTATCTCTCAGCGCTCTTAAATGAAAAATTATTTTCTTGATTATTTTTAAAAAGTGATGTTTATTAGAATGCAACCTTTTTTAATTTTATAGGGGAATGTTGATAAAATAATTAGTTTATTTCGAGATTTCACCCTATGTAAAATGTAGGTTACGAATCCGTGTAAAATAGCAGATGGTACCGCAGTTCTCTATATCGTTTGACTCTCCTCTCTGGCGTTATGTAGGTACCTACTTATTTATTCGTGAGATGAGTAATATGTGTACATCTATGAGACATTTACTAACTTTCGTAGCATAATATTTATGAAATCTGGAACTTTTAGCTATAACAATATCAATAACAAAAAAATAAACAAAATTTTGTAGCTCCACAATCTCCATTTAGTACCCTCTTATTTATTTTTAAGTGGCTGCTGGCCAATAGTCTTTTTACCAAATGCATAAAAGGGGCACACAAATCGAGAGGGAAGTTCGAGATTGAGGCAGACATAACAATTTTATCTGAAAGGGTAATCCTTGAATCGGCGCGCAGTTAAGGTTTATTAGCCCCGCGTTTTAAAGCGTCCGCCGCACACGTGAAGGCTGCTTAATCGCGTCTGGGTGGCAGCCTCGCGTACTGACTGAATGGCGCGGGGCGGCGCCCGAGCCCCGAGTCCCGAGCCGAGCGCCGACAGTCGCGCCTCGAGCCCCGGAGGGGCTACACGTGTCCTCGCTCTCGCTCGCGACTTATGTAACCATCCGCACGGTGAGTCCGCAGCCTCCGACCCTGCCACCCTCCTCGCCTCCATCGACCTACGCGATAATCTACCCGCCGTCTTCGCCCGCTCGCGGACCGAGTCGATCCGTATCGACTGACAGACTTGCCGCGATACCTTCTCTGACCCGCTCGTTGTGCAATATCTGTCAGCTGAGAGGTGACATAATCGATGCAGTAAGTACCGGTGTCCGGAGTGTGTGCGGAATGCTGGAGGTGCGTTATGTAACGGGACGTGGCCGTCGCCCGCGAACTTCGCAAGAAAGACGCCGATTACGCGCCACCATGTGACGTGACGCTGTTAACCTCCGCGTCTCGAAATTGAGCTCGCGTTCTAGCGGAAAAATCGGTCTCTAGTCCATTTTAACGGATGAAATTCAAAATTATTTGAATTAGTTTTTTACATGCGGTTTGAAAAATATCTTCACAATTGTTTTTGATATCGAACAAGTATCGTAAGTATGATATCGAACAGTAGATAATTAAAGCGCTACGTGTTTACATATTATTATATCAGATCAACAAACAAAATTAGACTCAGGAAAAGCTATCCACTAAGATTTTGGTAGGTAGGTAAGTACCTACATAGATTGCGATTATGTAATGTGCAAAAGAAAGACTCTAACTATAGGTAGGTATATAGGTACCTACTTTAGTTTGGCATTGATCTTGCGAAAACCGTTCGATCGTTGAGTGAAGACGGTTTTTTAGAAACCAGATTTTTAATACATTAGAATTGGAATAGATAACATTCTAAAGTACTAAAAAGTAGATAATTAAGGTTCTTACATGAATATATTTAAGTGTTCAAATTAAATTCAGATTGTTCTGTAACAGGCTACTAACACGCACCGCGTGCTAGAGGTCAGTATTTATCTATAAAAAAGGCCTAATGATCATATAATTTTCGTTGCTTTTTTCTTTCGTTGTTGCGTTTGTTAATTCGTAAATCTGTCTAAAACTAAAGTATGGTGTCTAGACATCACGGTTGAATAATTTTGAAGATAATCGATCGCTCGGCGCAGTTTCTATTTCTTTTATTTTTATGGGGTCGCAAAACAATCTGTTTTTTTTTATCAAAACTCCCAGTCGCTAATTTTAACGTCTAAATTTTTATAAACAAAGTCCAGTTTTATAACAAACGAAAATAAATCAAAAATTATCATCATCAATGCTCCTACAATTTCGTTGTTTAGTTAATGCATAAAAATTACGTGGTTATGTTTATTGTCTATCTTATCTATCACTTAAATTAGATGTTATTACCAGACGATTTTTAATTTCTTTCGGCATTTATGTCCACCGAAAGAAGTCACGTTCATAAGTTTCTCCGCATTCTATAGAGCCCCTTGTCCATTGTCCCGTTATATTCGTTATATAATTTATTTTCGAAAATTCGGTTATAAAAATTCTGCTTAGAAAACTGTTCAAATTGACGATATCAGGTAATTTTCTGACCAACGTCACCTGCTCACTTCAACAAGATATTCGATGTTCAGCTCGATGAAGATCCACTAGCTAGACTACGCTATGAATAAAATCTCTACAGCTCTATATGTAGTATGCTCTACAGTATCAGAAGACTAAAAGGAACACAAAACGTATCTTCTCTTTTATAATTATAGTTAAAGAAACGTTAATAGCGTCCTTAGAATGAACACAAATAATTTTTAAAATGGTATCGTATTTTTCATTGTAAGATGCGGACTTTAGCATAACGAAAGGGAATCTTAAAAAATTCATCTAAATTGTGGAACAGCGTAGCAAATTTCGTTAAACATGAATCATTAATAAAGAAAATTAACAAGGTATTTGGGAACAACTAACGAGGTTTGTGTCAATCGTCGATGAACTATAATTGTATTAGCAGACACCTCGGCGTGTCCTCTGTCCGGTTCGTCGAATGCCTGGCAAATTGATTAACAATACTGAATTTCACCATATTTTGGTTCGTAAACAGCGCAAAATGTCTTCGTTATATTGTTTTTAAGCGACGTCAAAAAGATTACTTTAAGGAATAGGCACTTTTTTGCTTTCAAGTTATTCTTTTATTAAAGAATTTTAGCATAAAAATCTTTCTCGGCGAATTGAACCTGAAGGCACAATTTGGCTAAAGATCACACCAAATTTATTGGTTGATGTTAAATTTCTAATTAAGCGCGAAGAATGGAAAAATAACGAAAAAGGTTTGATTAATTTAGGAGTATCTAATGTACCTAGTACTAAAAAATCAAATCATAAAGCTACGTGGGTACTTTTTTACTTTCCCTGAAACGGGATCTAAAAATTAAAAGTGTTCGTCACCCTATATTGTATTAATTTTACTTATAGTTGAGATAGCTTATAGTTTATATTTTTAACGTGAATAACGTGTAAAGCTAAAAACATTTTTCTTTTTTGTTCAAAAAATTAAAAAAAAATTTTTGACTCTTCCTTTTAGTTCGGACGTCGAGATTTTTTCTCTTTGCACGTTCGTTCTACCACGTCCAAGAGCAATTTGCCATAACCTTTTGTTCCAATTAGCTTTTCTGTTCTGCGCACTGTATCGCTGACCTCTGTTCATCTATGCATTTGATCGTTACGGCCTCTGTCCTATCGAGAAATACCGTGCATAGCTCCTTCTATAGCTCTCTTTATGGGCGCATATGAGAGTTTCAGTAAACTATTTCTTATACGTATTTTGCTCTTCTTTAATTAAAGTTTTCTCCATTACTTTATATGAAGAATATAAAAGCGACTAAGCGTCATGAGATTAGTGTTCACACCCCACCTTCGTCCCACTGGTGGGCATGGGTAGAGACCCATGCATTGAGAGGAGTCTCAACTAGGGGAGGGATTTAGGCCGTATAATCTATCACGCTAGCAAACTGCAGATCAGTCAGCATTGTGGACTATGATATATCTAAATCCTACTACAATTAAGTCCACCATTCATCTCTCTTATCACAAAAATCCCTTTAAATCAATTTGTAAAGCTTGCAGTCATAGACATGCGACAGTGGATATTCCGTTAAATGTCACTAAACTATAATTGTGTTATAGCACCTCGACACGTCTTACGTCCCGTTTCGAGTGTCGAATGAATTCGACGAATTGATTGGGACGACACGATATCCACGCCTTTTATTTTTTTTTCAATTGCGTTAAATAGGTACATTCAATCTAACTTTTTTAGTATTCGATACCAAAAAGTGGTAAAACACCGTACCTAGACACGCGGTCGTTATTATCGACAAATGCTTCTTACTTAAAGCTAATTGGCTTTATTTCATAAATCTCACATAGCTCGAAGTTTATACAGACCTACGCTGCTACGCTGCCTGCCACACAGTTACTATAGTTATATTGTACGTGTTTCTTTAGAATATCAAATGTACCCTACCTACCTCTAGAATATGAATACTTGTCTTATAAGTATTTAAAAGTTTTTTGTCTTCGAGCTTAAACTTAGTGTTTTCTTTTTTATTGGTGTTAATATAAATGGAAGCAGTTGAATCTTGCGAAAGCGCCTTCTGAAAGTCGACTTATATTAGAGTTCCGTTTTTTGCAATATATTATGCAAAAAGTCGAACATTGCATGCATATTAATACGGTACGTACAGCTTTTGCATTTTGATAAAATCTATTAAATATTCTGATACTTATTAATATGCCTTAGAAAAAATTGACATAATAAAGTTTTGATTTAGATTTAGTTATTTGCCAAACTTGTCATCACATGAAGGCAATAATATCCTTTGCGTCTTTTAACGTGCTTAAAAGGTTCCGCTTGACATGAATGTTTAGCCCAGAAAGATTAATGACATTACATTACTAAATGTTATGCTACCTTTGGCCTACTAGTTACTTTTCGACAACATTAGGTATCTATTGTAGTAGCTACTGAACATAGAATATTGCTATTACGTGTAAACGATTTTCATTGTAATTTATAACGCATTTGCAAAAAGACTTAATGAGCAGTTTTTGCTATTTTTTCGTTTGCAAGTTATGTATTAGAATGGTTTTTGCAACGTTTCAATAAATTTGTTTTTGTTCTTTAATTTTTTTCATTGCATGCGATAACCACAACTCCATAAAAGTACACTGGATGGTATTTTTTTTAACATGGCGTATTATTTGATCGAATAAATACTTGAGACAGTCGCAAAAGAACTTTGTAGTTCGTATTGTAAAAACATGTAAAAGTAATTTTAGTAATAGCTAGTTTTAGTTTCATCACGTCTTAAAACATACGTAAACCTACCCTTTTTAAAATTATCGTAATTGACAATAGATCATCCATTTTTATCTGCCAATCATAGATAAGTATCATTAGGTTACTTCATGCACGTTCTGTTGAAAATAACTTTAAAATGTTTACGATAACTTTGTTCCATTCAACGAAAAAAGACTAAGGAATAAAACCGGGAATTAAGACATTAATTGGACGACTGTACTTACCCTTCAGCGATTGGAAATGGCACAAGTTACAATAAATAAAAAAGCAATTAGTGGAAGCAAAATTTGATTTCTTTTTCTCATCGTAATAGTAGGAACGGCTACAAATACTTGTATATAGAGTTGGGTTTGTAATATTTATAGGATTTACTTACAAGTTATGTTTCACTACTTCTATGCAACTCCCACATATGAAGATTATGAAGTAGGTTCTTAGTAATAAAAAAAATGATAGGTAACCGGTGTTTTTTTGCTTTGCAGGTCAATTGTCAGGTTTAGTGAAAAGAACATGGGAAAAAACCGTACATTATATCAAATAGAAAAATTGAGTTCCAGTTAAATATTACGCGACAAAATGGCAAAACACCAATTTACCTATGCCAAAACATTCCTTGCTAATATCAGCGTGTGTAATAATAGATGCGCCGAATACTCTTTCGAATATCTTACACTAATGTCGTATTGCAAGTAAAATTTATGCCATTATCTTAGAAAGTTCTCTAATATTTTTAACAGAAGAGATATATCATTGAAGCTCAAATTAATTGACCCTGCTTTAAACCAACAATCTCTACTTTCTGTATTTATCACTTCAACATTTACCTTTTCTTCCTCTGACTTTCCTAAAGTCTCTCCTTACTTTATAATGAGTTAATTTCTTTATCCAGGTTGCAAAAATTATGACGACAAGGAACTTACACTCCCTTTTTACGGCAGCGAAAAGATGGCGCAATTTACATCTAATACCACTTTTATGATTTTATAGGATTCCCTGACATGAATTTTAACTTAAGATTAATACACGCGAGTAACTCATCTGAATACAGAATCACATCATTGCTCTTGTTTTATTTTAGGAAATATTTTGCGGAACGTAAGCGGCCCAACGACTCGTTGAGTCGTAATAATATATAAACAGTAAGAAATGACGAATTTTGATGAGGGGTGAATTTTAAGCAAGATCTCTTTTTGGTTGCTATTTTTGTCCACTTTAACCTCTAAGAGGGTCAACATACTCACGAGAGAATGTTCTAGAATCTTATAACAGTTGGATTGATTGAATTGAAAACAGTTTAAATGTTGTATTACTACTGAAGATATTTCCTTGTTCAAACGTGAACTTAGTGGTTTCCCATACCTACTGATTTGGAGACAACATGATCGGCAAGTTAGAAAAGAGAACCTGTTTTAGATCGGTTTCAGGTAAGTAGAAGACCGTGATCAGTTTTTTGATACAATACTCAAGAAAACAAAGGAGCACGTAAATTTTAATGAGTACGTTTTCCTTACATTCCTTTTATAATAGAAAATTTCAAGGAGAATTCACTTTGGAGATTCTTTGAATTCCTCAACTTTTACCGCTTTTTCGATTATTCTTTCGATTAACGTCTTAAAGTAGTCTTACTTAAAGTCATACTGCTAACATACTAATATATGTTACATAATTACAGTCTAGCTATTTATAGTTGCCTAGAAAATAATGTATTTGCTATCCATAATCCTTATCTGAAACCGAAGTATCCCTTGACATTGATCACGGTGGAGAATGAATTATTACTGGGACC
>DWBH01000306.1:0-13462 GCA_018230765.1 Ernsta delagoae
TTTCAACCAATCGAACAGGCGGGCTTTCGTCGAGGTTTCTCCACAGTCGATCACATACACTCGCTAGAGATGCTTATAGAAAAATTCCTAGAGTTCAACAAACCACTCTATATAGTTTTTATTGACTATCAAAAAGCTTTCGATACTTTACACCACTCATCGATCTGGGAAGCTCTAATATCGCAAGAAGTACCTTTGGAATACATACAAGTCCTAAAAAACATATACGACAATAATACCAGCAGGGTGAAGTTGGAAACCACTGGACCACCCATAGAAATAAAAAGAGGTGTAAGGCAAGGAGACCCAATCTCTCCAACAATCTTCATAGCGGTGCTGGAGTCTATCATCGGCAAACTAAACTGGGAAAAAGTGGGTATAAACATAAACGGACGATACCTGAGCCATCTCAGTTTTGCCGATGATATAGTTCTACTATCAGAAAGCACAACCCAACTACAACTGATGATAAACTCTTTACATGACGAAAGTCGTAAAGCAGGATTGGAAATCAACTTAGATAAAACAAACGTCATGACGAATCATACTAAAATACCTATTTATCTCAGTAACCGACCGCTATCGTATGTTGATACTTACATATACCTGGGAAAACAAATCTCATTTAACCCACGCAACAACGAACTAGAAGTAGAGAGAAGGGCCAACATCACCTGGAAGAAATTTTGGAACCTCAAAGAAATCCTAAAAAGCGACATGTCCATAAATTTGAAAAGTAGAGTCATGAACACCTGCCTACTCCCATCACTAACCTACGCTTGTCAAACGTGGAAATTCACAAATAAACTAAAAAATAAGATCATAACCAGTCAAAGATGTATGGAGAGAAGCATCTTGAAAATCAAAAAGATACAAAGAATCCGCCATACCGCCATAAGAGAGAAAACTAAAGTCATCGACGCACTTAGCTACGCACAGAAGCTAAAATGGCGATGGGCTGGACACATAGCCAGACTCAAAGATAATCGCTGGACCATAACGACAACGTCATGGCTAGGACCATCGGGCCAGAGGAGAAGAGGTAGGCCAAATACCCGATGGATAGACGATGTCATAAAAATAGCAGGTACACAATGGATGCGAGAAGCTGAAGATAGAGAAAAATGGTCATCTTTGGAGGAGGCCTTTACCCTCCGTTGAGAGGGGTTCTTGTACCCATAAAAATATAAAAGTAACTAAAAGAATAAAGCACATACTTAATTAATGCATGCAAACAGTTTCGATGTACATAGTATATTTTTTTCTTTTCTATTATTTTCTTTTTGTTTTAAATTGCAAACCTATATTTAATCTATTAGTATTTGTAACAAGAAATAAAAGGCTTTTTATTTATTTATTATTTATTATTTCAGTAACAAAAGTGGAATTAATTTTTGCCTAGTCGGATATCTACGCTTACCTACTCTGTATTTCATTAAGCTACTGACTAAGCATAAAGAGACAGCATTACTTTTAACTAGTCATAGTTTGAGTCTACGTTTTATTAATAAGGCCCCACATGCCTAAAAGCTAAGCAGTATTAAAGAGGAAGTGTCGACACGACTTTACATAGCGTTTGTAACTTAAGATGCCCACAATGTGTGAGTTATTCAAAATAGGTTCGACGTAGCTTAACCGTCTGTAGTGCGAGGCTTGAATACTAATAAGTAGGTACGTACTAGGTACTCATGTGGGATACTATCGGAAAATTGCTCTATTACGACACGTTAGCTGGACAAAAATCATGTGCTTTCTGCATTTACAATATTATATAATGATAAGTAAGATTAATTTAAGAAGTCTCTCATAGGTCTATCAAAGATAGGTCTATCATAGGTCTATAAGAGGTGTCTAGAGGTATAATCTCATACTCATAGGTCTATCAGCTAGGTCATCTTAAAGGTAACGTAAACTTTAGCATTGCACTGACATGGAAATAAATATGTCACGAAAGTGTTGTACTTAATACTTAAATCCCTTCCATCAACATTTCTAAATCAATGTTGCCCATTGCTCCTAAAATTTCAACTTCATAATTCCTCCTAATCATAGATTCGTGTAAAAATCTACGGTCATAATTACATTAATGTCGGTAGCAACCGGTGCCTTTGTGAGTCATCGCAGAACCGAATGAAAAAACATAAAGCCTCCTAACTATAGGAATGTGCGTTCCTTCACGTTACATCCTTAGGGATTCTTTTATTGAGCTTTGAAATCAGCGTAACGGCTTTTTGTAGCTGTACTGTGATCTTAACATTGACTAATTCTATGGCAACTAATTTTTTTTCCTAGTGATCTTCTTAACCATCATATTTATCAATTTATTCCCTAACATTCATCTTCGTTGTTTTAGCCTCTTGTACTCATATCTGCAACTCGCAGTGCCTTCTAAACGATCTTATTTAAAGCTTTAAAGCTTAAGAGCTTATTTAAAGCCTTCTTTAAAAATATAATGTCCATTATAAAAAGATTTTTATTATTAATCTATCGTAAGCAGCCAAATTACAATCCTTAAATAAAATAATATTGCTCGCGACGCGGTGGACGATAGCTCAATAGCTCGCTTGTTAGATATTCTTAACTAAAAATTTAGGCAATCTTATCAATTGATATCATAGATCTAATTGCCTGGAAACGCACCCGAATTAGTATTTTTTATCTGTGCTACATTTTTTGTTTACACGCCAACGTAATCTTTATAGGGTTAATACGTGCGCAAATACGATTAGAGTAAGACGTGTGGCTTGGGGCTTGCTATGAATTTTTATAGGAAGATATTCACAAAATGGTAGTTAGGGAGGCAGAATAGTTAATTCGATGAAATGAAGACAGGTATTTCACAAATAGATCGTCAATACTTACGGTGAAGCAATAAGTGGAAACAAAAGTTAACTGCGCGAAGTTCAATAGTTGGCAGTGTACAATGCCCTCAGCGTTGGACATAGATCCATTCAGCCAGCCGGAATGGAGTGACTCCAGTGACTCCACTGGACCAGGCCCACTCCCACAGCTGGGATACTTCGTGCCGGTACGATGCAGATGTGAACGCCGACAGTCGACGCATCACGTGTGTAGGAGAAATAAAAGGTATACATATTATCATCACTTAGGTTTGAAATTAATTGTCATAGGAAATTTAAATACTTAAATTAGAAAGTACCTATTTATACCTATACATAAGTAAAATAAAATCGCTAAGAATCCCTGTTCTTAGCGATTTTAATGTAGCGTCTTCAAAACCTTTAGAAGTTTTCTCATCGATTCCTAAATGTCTGCATTTACTGCTCTTCGCTTATTTAAAAATACTTATTTTTCGTTTTAATTAAGAGATTTCTGCAAAAGTAGGTCACACAGAAACATTATGAACTATACTTTTTGCATTTAAGTTGCAAAAGCTTCGTTATAGGTCGTCTTTTTAAGTGAAACCGCAGGTCAGCGCGAAACGAGGTCTAACCACTAAGCGATTCATGACTACTTCAACATTTACTTTCAATATTTGCAATTTCATAATGCTCAAACAGTCCTACAATTACTTATTTCCATCAAAAAATTTTGTGGACATTTCAATGGCCTGATATAATTTAAAAAATAACTTGTCCTATCGTATTAGCTACTTGTAGGTACGTGTAGTTTTCAATCAAATCTTTAGGAGTTACCTTTTCAGTAGGCAAGCAGGTACCAGGTTGTGTGAGATTCTTACAAGTAGTCATACAGGTGTCCTGTCTCAATGCGTAAAATGACTGTGATCTTTCACAACATCACCTTAATCGTAAGGACTTTCTTCATTAAAATATTTATGAGTACCTAATTCCATTGATTATTTCTTAGTTATTGGATCGAACCAACAGTCAGAAATTTATAAAGCACTTTACCTTATCTAAACTTTAAATTGAAATGTTGCCACAGAATAAACAAACTAGAAAAACGCGTACAGTACTTACATTCTTCTGTAAGAAGCTTTCCGCAATTAGACCTTTCAGCGCGGCTATTGTGAAAGTTATGAAAGGAGCAACCACATAATGCTGGCGGGTAGGTATATTACATATCACTAGATGAAAACTTCCCTTCGTTACTGTCTGAAGATCAGCTATATTGTATAGGTAGTTCTAGTCGACGATGTTACATTTAAACAATGCTGAAGAAGTTTTATAAGCTTGATTCTCTATTGAATGAAGTAAAACAATATGTGGCTCTTTTCTTTACTTGTACTAAGTTTGAGTGTCAATATGCTTGAAGTAATAATAATATGATTGACGGATTTTTTTGGATGAACATAATTGAAGTGCGAGTTAATCTGAAGACTGACATCTAGGCTAATTTGAAAGAGAGCAGGCTAGACCGTAAGCATTTTCTTCATCATCAATCCATTACTATCGCTCTATTTGGGACGGGTCAGTTCGCAATCAGGAGAGGGATTAGGGCCACAGCCCAAAGCCCAACACTTCCCAAGAACGTCGTATAGTGAAAGGAAAAGTATTTCATAATAAATTTACCTATCTTTACGTTTGTTCACAGAGAATCTCCCCGATCCCGTCGCTCGGTGTCACAATGTTCGTGCAACAGTATATCAAGGCGGTCCTCTGCCGCCGCATCGCCGATGCCTCTGCCTCCCCTCAACAACACCATGGAAATGTACGTGGAGCCCGTCGTCGAAGACGTAAGTACAACCTCTTCTTGTTATTCTCTAGTCCATCTGAAGGCCCTGCTAAGTTATCCTAGTATTTCATGATTGACAATTGCAAGAACCGTGCCCGATATAACCGCTCCGATATAAACTATCATAAACAAGACATGTCCCACAATGTGTTAGTGTTTCCGGCTGATAATATATTATCTCGTGCTGTCAGACAGTGGCATTAAGTAACATAGGTACGAGTACGCTGTGACATTCGTGTAAGTATAGAAATTAAGTCTTACAGCACAGTCCAATAGTGTTACCGTTCTGGGAAGTAATTAGATAACTGTTTACCTATTTTATAAATTCATCACGATTGGAAGCTTAGTGGCCAAGAAACGTAACGTTACACTCTGCCTAAGTTTGACATTTTATGAATAATTTATCACCTATCACCACCTACATAATTTATGAGATCGAAAGAAGTTTGAAATAGGCTCAAGTGTGAAATTCTCACATACATTCAAAGTATCAAAATGTAGTTTCGGTTAGAGCAAGAGCAACGGGTTAGAGCAAGAGCAACGTAACAACCATTAGCATTCAAAGGCAGAAATACAAAAGCGTAGAATACCGCAATGGAAACTTTACAGCCATTAACGGCATTGAAAGTACATTATCGTTACTACTGAATTTATTGTTATTTGGAACACCAACTGTCTAGCATTTATCGTTTAGCACTTTAGGTAGCCATTATTTTTACACTGATTATTCCTGCAAGAGAAAATTAAATGTTTACCTTGTATAAAAGTGCTCATTTGATAGACAAAGAGTTTTGCGTGTGTTCGACTTTTCTGTAAACAGTAAAAGCAAACGTCTTTTAATAAAACACTAACTCATAAAATTCTTCATACATCAAATTGTTCATGTTGATACTTTTCTATCATTTTTCTCATAGATTTTGCTATTTGTTCTGGGCGACTATAGAAATACTTGTGGTGACTGCTGCCGTCTTCGTTATAAATGTCGTGGTCTACGAGACCTTTTGGAGATATAAATAGGATCCTGAAGTTAAGGAATTTGTGTTAAAAATGTGTATGTGTAAATTTTAATGTTCCGAGTTTTTTTTATACGACCAAAAAGATTCTTGTGAAATATCAACACTAACCGAGGTATATAAGTTCCGTCTGGAGCAAAAACGTTACTTTTAGGTTCATCATCATCGACCAAGTTCACCATTACGAAGTGTTTGCTCAACGTCTGAATCTCTGTAGAATTTGCAAATTTTGGTTTCAAATTCTTGCACGCTGAACACCATGATTTGTGAATTATAACCATTATTGGTTTCTTGTGATGACTAGCGATTTGCAAGCCAGATTCCAACGAACCAGCCCAGATGTAGTTATTCCCAAATCCATTGTCCTTGCCTCCGAAGGAAGCGCAATGTGACTTGCTCAATATCAAGGCGAAAAAAGCTCTCGCAATATTTCCGGCTACCATCATGTCGATTTTAATTTCTTAGTTAATAATTTTAGTAGCCAAATGGCTGTAAAACTTTGTCGAAACATTTTATAGCATCACGTTTTATAATTTGCCTTATCCTACCATGTTCAAATGTCCGAAATTGACGCAACTAAAAGTCAAGTTTGCCTTTGCATACTAATGTAACGCCATCTGCTGACGAATGGTTTTACTGTGTAACTAGACTTTCAAGTTTGTGGCGTGTTGATCTGTAGAACATAGAATTGGTTTTAGAGTGTAGTAACTATCGAAATAATGTTGCTTGTTGTCGGTAGGTGGCACTGTGCCCTCAGATTTCAAAGCTTGCCTCTTTTATTGAACTTCTTCAAATGAATAAATGACTGCTTGAATGAAGTGTTAATGATTGATATACGTTACTTAAGTATGTATAAGTAGGTAAATAGGTCTATTAATTATAAGTAACAATACTTTGATCACTGCTTGGCACATTTCTTCAGAGTCAATTGATGGATTATTTTATAATTTTCACTAGCATCAAATAGTAACTATACCTATAGGTAGTACATTGATTTTCAACGCCGCAACAAATCAGCAAACACAGAGTATGGTGGCTATCTGAACAAAATATGTACACACAGTGATGGACTGACGAGACTGATGACAAACTTTTTAAAGTTATTGATGTGAATCGGCGCGTGGTAGTGCGTGAGCGAATGTTCATCTCCCATTTTCAAGTAGATAGTAATGTCGATATGTTGCGCTCCACGTACCCTATTGGAAAAAGCAGATAAACTAAATATGATAATTAATTGTAACGTGCATGATTGTTCTCCATCAGTCGCGAGCATATCTCACATTGTAACCACTCCGCTAAACGTCCGCACGCTTTTCCAAATGTTTGGCAAACTACGGCTCAATAACGAGGTGCTAAAGATCTAAATATTTAATCAAAAATATTAATCATTTAGATACCTCGTTCTTAAAAATTAAACAAATATTTCAGTAGCTTATTTTTTATTAAAAAATAAGTTCTACTTATATATTTCTGGACTTAAATCGCGTGTGAAATTAACCTAAATTAATTAAATAATAAATCTGTGCCTAGTATTTTCGCGCGCTTTCGAGTGATACTTTTTAAAATTGTGAATGTGGTCTAAGTTCTGGCCAGTGTTTTGCTAGTGTTAAAGTATGTATACAAACAAAGTACGTAACAGAAGTTTATATGGGACTGTGAGGTCCATGGCTCCTTCAAGAACCTCACACATGCCAGCAGGAGTCACCGTTGAAGACTTAATGTTCACTCCGCCATATTTCTATCATATACCGCCTCCACCACAACCTCTTAATACTTTCCCTGGAAGAAAGAGAAAAAAACGGGTAAGTATAATTTACATTGCGAATGGTTTATCTAGTCAAGTCACGGTTGTGGAATCACAGAAAAAGGCGCCTGTTACCGAATTTAAAATGAATTTGGTGAAAAGGCTTCTGCTAATGCTTAAACGAACTCCTATTTTTATGCATAAGGAAACACACTGGAAGCAAAAGGTGCCAAGCCAATAGTGCCTGATCAATATTTAATCTTTCCAGTCAGTTTTAACAACGATAAAACATGAAGAATAACTTACTTATTTCTCCGTGTCTACAGCTACTCGTTTCACTCTGTATTTTTGTATGAAAAGAGACATTATTTTGTATGAAATATAGAAAGACGTTGAAAATACGAACATGTCGAAGAAAAGCTTTTTTTTATTCATGATCGTTGTGATAATATATTAATTATTTTTAACCGTATTTGTCATTTTTTTGTATTATTTGATTTAATCCCTTTATTCTTTTTCTGAAATGTCACTTTTAATGATTAATTTTGTCATATGTGTGTCATATACACCTCATAAAGCTAGAGTAGATAGAGAGTACTTCAAACTTTTTTGTAGTTTTATTGAGACCTCCTGCTAAGATCTCCTTCATTATGTTAAATTACTAAAATAACTTCAAGATTTTATAAAGTATTTGTGAAACGATACACCTAGTCAAAGTTACAGATATTTTTTCTCTAAGTTTTACGATCACCTCATTTATGCACACACTGATTGTACTAACCTATACTACTTGCAAAATAATAAAAAATATTCAAACACCAATAAACTTTACTAAAATTAAATATACTTCCAAAAAACATGACAAAGAAAGGAATATTACAGGTTAAACCCTTGTTAAAATACAGCACACTAAATCAAATACTTCTCACAACGTTAAAGATTTTAGTTTCAGATCTGGATTGAGTTCCACCATCATTCCTGTTATCTCCTGGTTGTTTTCTGTCAATATTTTGTAATCTGTTATCTCGTAATGAGGCGGTAGATACGCTAAATAATCCATAAGAGTAGGCAAAACCAGACGCCATCGAGATAACGATAAAAAGAATCCGCAATTGTTCTCTTCTATCCATTTCAGCTAACTTGGTCTTCTTCTTTTAGACTATCTTTCTCCACCATTACGCACAGATATTCAATTGCTGATTATCTTAATAGGTTCTGTTTTTATTAAGATTTACTGTTATTATTACCGACACAGCCACAAGGAAAGAAATCCTTCTCTCATGTTTGACGTAGAGTTATAGATGACAATAATAATTTATAATCTACAGAAGAAAACAGATTACATACAGGCTAATTTCTATAAAATTTTTGGTTTTATTGAGACAATACGTGGGGAATTAATGAATATTAGTCCGATGCCAATTGTTGAATTTTTATTTTTGCTGCGTTACGTAGAAATGGTAAGCAGCCACTACCGTTACTGAAACTATTAGAGCTTTAGCAATTTGCGCCATAACACACGTAAAATGAAAACAAAATTTCTACCACGGTACAATATAATAATATGTAGCTAATAGACTGTTGTGAATTACATAGAACGGTAATAAAAATTAGGAAAAACTCGTAGGCTATGACAATAGAGGTGCGTTATAGGATAGAAATAGATAATGTGATCTGCTTCGCTGCAAATAGTGGGTGGTTCCCATTTGTTTCACAGAACATGACGTCAAAGAATGAGTAGAATAATTTTTTACCGTTTTGTTCCATACAATATAAACTAGGTACTTACGGTAACATTGTGGAACCTCTCGGCAACATTATGAATGAGTTTTTCTTCTCACACGTTCCGTGTTCTTAAGCATCCTCGTGATAAACTAACTACTTACTTACTCGTAGTCTTTTCAGCAACATTGATAAAGCAGACACTAAAATTTATCTCTTTGTAAAAGCTATGCAGTTATTACCTACTCAGTTTTGTGAATGGTTTTTTAACAAAAAACACACCTATATCGTTAAATAAAAAACAGTATAATTTCCAAACTTTTTAAATATCATAAACCTGCTGTGCGACTATTTTACATCTACTTGCAACGTTTATCGGATTTTGTTTTCTTATCAGACGGACATGGAGGTGGATTTTCTACACCACATTTCTTCTTACAATCATTCAAGGGGCTAGGTCTCACAATAGTGGTCGTGTATTTTTCAGGACTGAAGACACCGTAGGTGTAAGCAATGCCAAATGCTGATGCTAGCACAACTCCTGTGAGTTTGAGCATTTCTCTAATGGACCTCTGATCGTGGTCATGATGTGTTCTTGCAGTGAGGCGATCCATAGTCCAGTCTCGGATGTGCTTTGAACCACTTAAACGCCACAAGTGGGTTGGCTTAATCCCGTTGTTCATTTCGGTTGTATTCTTGATCCTTTAAGCAAAATTTTCTGAGTAAATGAAGTTCTACAATGCGGATAATTTGTTTTGCATCATTCCTATTAAATAGCCAAAATTTTTAACTTCATCTTTGTTATATGTCCTAGAACAGAAGGTCGTCTATAAAATATAGAGTATGGTGAACATTATGGTGAACATTAATTATAAAGATAACTATAATAACTGAACTATAATTATGAATATGCACCATTGGCTTGGTTAAATAACACATGAAATGTTTTCTCCTCTGCTATACAAATGATTAAACAAAATAATTATCAGGCAGGTTATCGCAGGAAATCTCTAGTGATCTGACAAATTGTTCTTTCCCTAACCAGTAACTGCAGGCATCTAAGCATTTTCAACTTATTTATTAAGAACAGTAACCTATTCTAGTCTTCGTGAGCAGTAGATACAGTATACGACTTGCAATTTTCTAGTTTCATAGAAGTTAAATAGAAATATTTTTATAGTTTCGGTCACCCCTATACCGATTTGTGGGTTATTGTATGAACTTATGACTTATCTTTGGGCTTTTTAGAGAATTTTTAACATCATTTCTAATTACGAAGTCAAGCAAGCGAAGTTGATCAAGTGGAAAATGTAGTATTTTCTGTAAGTACTAGGTCGTTACTAAATAACGCCCAATAATTTAAAAAACTAGCAACAATCATAATAATATAGTACCTATCTACACTTTGGCTCATACATATTATATCTAGTTATAGTGATAGAATTCTGTAACTTCTTGTTTGCATTTATTTTTCTCGGGTCTCTCCCCACAACTAGGTTATATCAAACAATAATCATACATTCATACCATCACGGACGCCGGCGTTTGGAGCTTTTGTCGATGAACGTTGCGAAGCATGAGAGGACTGCTGATGTCGTGATTATAAAGATAAGTTCCTTTCTGCTCATGACATTTTGTAGGATTTACTGGAATTTAAACAGAAATATTGGTTTAATTATTAATTGCTGTTTTTACATGACTCTTTTTGATTGTAAGCTGTAAAGATGATTGATTGAATTTTAATCAGTCATAATTATTGTATTGTTATGTATTGATTGACGTTTATTGACACCTCACACACATTAATTTTACCTTTTAAAAAGTCACTTAGACTCGATCGAACTTTTTATACAAATGCGTTTATTAACAAAAATGGTTTATCTATTTTGTTGCAAACACTTTTTCAAATTTTGATAATCTCTTACTAAAAGACTTTTGGTATGACTATTTAACTGTAATACCATTGGAGTCTTGCATTTTTGAATCGAAGACAATGAATAATTCGGTGTACGTAGCACACTGTGCGGTTCGACAAGAAATTCCTTATAGGTGATGCATGCGCTTTAAAAGCTACGAGGTTTAATATTTCAACATATCTACTTACCAATGCCAGCGAGTCGAATGACCACTGCCTAGCTAGACGTGCCTTGCACATTGTATTTATAAAAGTGGTATCCTACAAAAAATGCCAATTACATAGCACAAGCCAGGTAGGATCCAAGAGCGCTTTTGTGTGCGTTGCACCACCTGTACATGTGGGTGTGTGGTTGTGTGTATACACAGGGTCCATGTGCTGTATACGGCCGTCCCTGCGCAGGATTGTCCTGTGTAGAGGTTAACTCCCGCGGCCTTCACCAGAGATGTATTGAGACCGGTTGTATTTATCAATTTAGTCAACAATATTTTGAGACCTACGACTAGAGGTAAAGATCTTTGCCTACGACTTAGCTATGGACTTGTGTAAAACCACAAAGGTATAATTAGACTGTTTTTGATTTAATTAAAGCCACATTATAGGCGTCCTAGTCACGGATGACTAGGTCTAGGTTAGAAAACAACAGCGTTAAAAAAAGTCTGAAGTGTTTTGATTGAACAGTGTCCGGTGTGTAGTGTCAACAGAGCAACGCTTATTATGTTTTTAAACTACAACTTAACTTTCAAGCTCCGAGGCTTCGAGTCCGTATCGTACCTTCTTGTAGTGGGAGAGCAAAACCTGTAGATACTGTTCGCCCACTTGGGGACGGAGTACCTGCTCAGAACGTTGTCCCTTTCACTCGCGCCGCGGCTTATGCCTCGCCGAGAATCTCCATTTCATCGCACAAGTCTGGTATGCAAAGATTGATAGCTTATATGACCATTTGGTTTTGAAAGTGCCCAGAAATCACGCGCGGTTAACTTTTCGCCGCCTGGCGTCCTTAGGATCAGCCAGACGTTGATCTGTACGCAACGCGGAACGCACAATCTGTTTCGCTCGTACGAGGATCTTTTGTGGTTCATATCATTATGACATTACTGAGGTTTATCGGTTTAAGGTGCGGTGGTTTGACTAGTTTTAAGTAAGTCAGTGAAGCTTCACACCGGTGGTCAAGCAGTGGAGTGGTTGTGATTTTTTTGTTTTGTGTCTACTAGTTGTGTTTTTGTTGGTGACTAAAGTTTGTGGTGGAGACGACACGAGACTTGGATGTTCCGGACTGTAGTGTCTGGTGGTGGAAGTAACTTCTGGCTTTGTGTCTGGATGATGAATTGGCAGAATGGATCCAATGGGCTCAGACAACGGATTAGTGGTGAATAATTTGAACCACGTCCGGAGTGACTCTCAGGTAAGCCGCCCGCTTCGTAGGTATCGGTGAAAACACGTTTGCTGCATGCCTCACTATGAATAAGTGCAATGACTTCCCAATTATTTGGTCTATTTTATGGCGTTATTATTAACAAAGAATAAGAGTGCGTCACTTTTGTGGAATTGACCATCTTGATGAAAGCTTAATAATTAGCTATTTGTTTACATGCAGAATGTAAGGTAGTTAGTAAGTAGTTACCTGGTGTAAGAATGTGCGCGTTAATGTTGCCTTTCGTTTACTTTTGCAGTAGATTGGTACGGAATTTTATACCGTAGTTATGTATAATATGTTCTTAACTATGTGGATCAGCTGAAGAATGTAGAGTATGATAATTCCTAAAATTTCTTTTTTAGGTACTTATCAATGCGCTCGGGGAACGTTTCTTTTGTTTGTTTAAGCGTATTGATAAGATTATGATAATAAACATCCAAAATATGAGACTTAAGATCATTGAACTTTTGATAGGGGTTAAATAATTAGAATTTTGTGATAAATAACATTTTAACATAGGTAGCTACCTACTCCACTTGGTTGTTGCCAACTCCACTGAGCTGATTCTTTCTTTAGATGATATTGAAATGTGAATTATACTAACCTACTGTATGTGCATAAACATTAAATAGAAATAAAATAACGCACAATAAAACGCGCAATGATTTTTCAAGTTCACTTCATTCACCGAGTACTAATACAAGAAGATAATAATATCTAAATTAAGCCTAATATAAGAAACTCCCTGTTTCTTTTTGAGTAATAAAAATCATTGCTAGAAAAAACTTTCTCACGGTCCTACCTATACAATGAATTTAATGACACCTCAAAGTAACAAGGTTACCCACTAACTTGATAAAATTACATTAGTTAAATTCATAAAAAGGGCAATTAAGCAGATGTTAAGCCGAGCGTAATGTTTATCATACTAATATATAAAATTGGAGGGTTTGTTTGTAATATTGAAATAACCGTTTTTTATTACATGCGTATAA
>DWBH01000307.1:0-13458 GCA_018230765.1 Ernsta delagoae
TTCCGCTCTATATATTCGTTTCGTTAGTCTTCTATCATCCATCCTTTCCAAATGGCCAAACCATGCAAGCATACTCTTTTCTATTCTTCTCACCACATCTTTCAGTCCACAGCGTTCTCTAATCACTTCATTCATTAAATAGGTACCTATAGTAAATCGATAATAAGCAGGAAGTTACGAAACTGTAGTCCAGTAGAAAATGGGTGTACCCAAAACGCTAAATTTTCATCGCTGAAAATTTGAAATAATTTGAATACGGAATGATCAAATTACTGAAAGGTACCAATTACCAGGACTTCTAAGCACATTTCCCCACTTACTTCTTGAGTAGGTAGGTACTTGACTCTTTTTTTATAAATAGATATTATCTATTTCTATCCTCGAAGCACGTGCATACAAGTTTGCAAGTTTACTACCTATAACAAAGACTACCAAGCCTTTTTCTTCAACACGTTTAGTAAGTTGATAATGTTGCGCCAGGAAGTAATAAAATAAAATTACAAAAGCTTCAGGAAGTTGTAATGCGGGAAAAATATTCTAAGAACATGAGAAAAATCAAATTGCATTAGTAAGAAAACGCTGTCGAGTAGTGGTTCTTTCTCGTATGCAGTAAAAGTAGTTCGAGGAAGTGAATAATTCTGGAATTGAAATAATACATACATTCAGTCTGAGTTAGGAAGTACAAAAATTACGTTCGTTTCGACATCAATATTAAGATAAGTAACATCGTCTTTGACACAAAACAATTAGGTATATTGGATCAAAATATTACAGTATTTATATAGGTACTGGGCCCCTTTTTTACCTTCTTGAACATGAAGATGAGTGTTTACCAAGAGAAGGCACCTACTAGCCAACCTATCAACAACGAGGCTCTAGCTTTTGAAAACTTAATACAATAGATATACCTAGTAGGTAGGTATGTACAATACGAACCGGGCGAGGCTCTAGCTAATGTAATATGGAGGTAATAACTAATAACTTTACAAGTAGTAAAGTTATTATATTATGCCGGTGTTATTTGTTTACTTACGTGGGTACTTACCTATAGACAGGTTTTTGAGTAACCCTTTTTATGTGAAGTCATATTATATTATTGATTATTATTGATTAGAAATACCTATATATAATGTAAAGCAAAATTTTTACTAAATTTCATCTGCGCATTTATTACGTCATGAAGCTGGCTGGTGCGTATCTGCTGCGTAGGTATTTAGCTCTGCCATACATAATTCGTCTCTTCAATCATATTAGTACGTCCCACTTAAATTACTGTGAAAAAATATGGGGGCATTATCACATTTATATTCCAACATCTCAAAGTTTCGAAGTAAATAAAGATTTAAAAATAAAAAAAATCCAGCCATACATAATAAAAGACCCCAGGATGGCCCCGATTTAAAAATAACTGTAGGTAACCCTCTCTAAAATTGCTTTAAAAGCTCGGTACTGTTTTTATAATTAACTGCCATGAATTTGGCAACAATGTGATGCTGATAACAGAGTTAACCTCGATTCTAAACTGGGTCAGTTCTAAAGCTTGGCTGCCAATAACGTTGCTACGTAATAAAACCTATCTAATAGGTGGGTAGGTATTAAACAAAGGATAGGTATTTGCAAGGGAAAGAGATAATGGTGCATTGTTGTACACGTCTTTCACGAAATACAAAGGTTTTTTTTTACTTTTTAACGGTTTTTTACTTGCAAATCAGTAGGTATTCCGTATCTTCTACCCCCTTGTCCAATAACTGATTTAGTACATATTCAATACTATTTGTAGCGTTAATTCATTATTTATAATTATTAAAGTATTTACTTAGCATATTAGTTACACGGGTTACAGAACATACCTAGGTAGCTACCCACACATAACAGTGGTGATAAAAAATCCAGGCAGAAGTATAACCTAATTTAAAAACGGGTTTCTGTGAAGTGGTAAGGAATATAAAGTAGCTAGAAATTTTTTACGAAAAATTGCCTGAACAAATGAGCTAAAATAATATTGATTATAGCGGATCTATGACAAAGTTCAGATTTTCAGAAAGTAAATGACGCTAGGTACCTGAATACTAATTTAATGAATTTGCACATTTAGCTAGATACCCAACGTTTTAATAATTTTTTTATGTATCCCTTCCAAGTAGACTAAAGATTATAGAAATGTAATTGTACCTACTCTATTGGTCGAAATAGGTAATAAATAGGAAATGGTACTTTTGTAGGTAGGTACTCTATTGGTCGAAAATTAAGACACTGACTCCTCCATATAAAAGAACGAAAAAGAAATCTTCAAAATCTAAATCGACTTTAAACTGAAAGCGATGCGACGGTTTTATCGTCGGATAGTAAAATATCTACATAAGTATCGTGAAACGGATAACAAATCGTATTTGGATTTGCTTGTCGAATTTCATGATACGATTTGGATAACGTCATGTCGTCAGCTGGATTTGTTCGTTGACGTGAAGAGAGATAACCAACCAACTTGCTGTTTTTAAAATTCGTCTAAGAATTTTTTTGAATAAACAGTTAGCTTTTTCTGGATTAATGGTTAGGTATAGGTATATAGGGTTATATTAAAATATTTAAATAGCTTTCTTTACATTAATTCCATACCAATTCTCAATAACCTAAGTATCAAAAATGTTACTAAAGCTAAGTAAACTTTCAGGTAGGTTTTAAAATGTGTCACAGTGCTACACATTGGGAAAAAAAGTTGCAATGTGTAACACTGTTACACATTGGGGTGTGACCCATTGGGAATAAACCGTAATAAATATGTAGGTATGTACTCAAATATGTTAATAATTATTGTTAGGTTACCTAATAGAATCAGATAGCAGCTAGCTAGCTACTTCAACAATATTTTTTTACGTAGCTTTATTGAGCGTAGATTGTTATAGGATAGATACCCATAATACCCAAGCTAATACCTACTATATTTATAAAACAAGCTGTTGTTTAAAAACGCTACCAGATAGCCGCTAGCTCAACTTTATTGGCTTAGATACACGGCTATTGTATAAATTGATAAAACTGTCTTTGTTTGAGAACAAAATTACGAAGCTGCAATTCTGGAGTTCTAAGAGATAAAATTTATTGAAGTGTTCAAGTTTTGCAAGTCTTTGTCAGTGGATTTAAAATTATTAAGGGGCGGATGTGGTTGGTTAGGTAGGGAGCTGTCAAGATTATAAAGTTCTCCTGGAAAGACTGTTCAATAACTCTTTTTGTTAATCTTGTAACAAGATAGGTATTGAAATAACTACTACTGAGGTAATATTAATACCTACATACATACCTATATTACCTAAGTGTAAAAATGCTTTTAATCACTACCATATCTCGTTAAATCCATTCCATATCAGAACACGCACGAGGCCACGGGCCAATATCTCGCGCGCCGCATACGGAATTAAAACCGCACTCCGATGCATTTATTGACACACCTCGCCACCAACTGAAAAGCAAACAAAGACGGAGCGTACCTACGTGCGGTTTTCATTTCCCCCATCGTTTCCACACTAAATGATAACTCACGCTTCGTTTGGATATGGATATGTAGTTAGTAGTTACTCGTAGAAACAGTAGGTACTGGCTGAAACAAAGATAGAGAATGCCTATAATATATCTCTAGATTAGCAGACCGCGGGTTTCCAGACTTAGTGCCCAGATGCAGTGCCCATTTTCGATAAAAAATTGGTCAGCATACTTGTTTATTAGCAATCTAAAATCACGTATCGTTCTGCATCTTTCTCTGACTTATCTAATAGTAGCACCAACTAATCCCGCCTATTTCTGTCGTATACATCACGTCACACGTGGGCAGAGTAAATAATCTTCTGATGGGATTATAATCACCGCTAACTGGCTTTGAACTCCACTTACCTGCATGCGTGCGCTGTTAGAAGATACCTTATTGCAGAATCTTGTTGTATCTACTCGTAGGTAGCTATATACTTAATTGAAGTAATTAATTTTAATTTCAATTTTCTTAGATTCTTCTTTCTTTAACTTTATCTCGGTCTAAGTTATTTACTAGGTAAGTAGCTAGATAGATGCTTATTTTACATTTTGTGAGACATTTTCACAATCTAGGGAAGGTTTGAGTACGCTGCTAGAATGTAGAATAGGTTTTAAGTAAGTAAGTACCTACTTAGTCAAAAAGCTTGATGTGAGACAAATATCCGATAAGATACTTACTTACATAATTTCATGCTTTACATATTCATTTTATGATTTTAATAAAACATAGTAATTTCATTTAATTTTCTTATTCTCGATTGGACGTAATTTAATTAGGTTCATTTAAGTATATCATAAGAATGAAATCAAAGGACAAAAAGCGAGAACACCTGAATAAATATTCAAGTCAGAGTTTTCGTAAAGTATTCCATTAAGATTCTTACGCCCTAATCTATTGTAAATTTGTAATGAACCTATTTTATTTTGTATTATCAAGTTTTCTTGGTCATTAGTCAGTCCTTCGAACGCTTTGCCATGATTTACGTGTAAAATAGTAGGTAACTAATAAGCATATTCTAAATTATATTAATGATATTATTTTGTGTAAAATCGTGTAAAAGAAATTATATAATACAATAGAAATGTATTAATTTGATAAAATAATATCATTAATAAATAGAATAATTCGTATAACGTTCACTCGTATTTTAAATCATTACTTAGATAATGAAACGAATTAGCCAATGATACCAATGTTTGAAAATGTGCAACTCTTGAGGAGTTGAGGGACGGTCGCCAAAGTCTCCTAGTAGACACATAGAGGTAAATGTCATCATCGTCTCATTTTTAGAATTCGAACAAAAGTAATTTGTATCCCTGAAATATAAAACTGAAATGTAAAACTTACCTAATAGGAGTAGGTTCAAAAATTTAAAAAAAAAAATACAAATCATGATCAATGTAAGACAACCGCTTATAAGTATTCTAAAGAGCTATGTTCTAAACAGAAACGTGAGCTATGTTCTTAAACAATGCGATATTTAATTAATACTGTAGATGGATCATCTCGTTTTGAAACTGTCTTCTGAAATAAGCCTGTGACAAGTTACCGAAGTTTCGGATGCCTCGCTTTGTCTGTTGAGGAAAATACGTAAAGCGCTCGTCATATCTCTGAACTCTTGTTATGTTTCAAATAAGTTTTGACGTTTGTAAGAATCTCTTATCGTAAAAATAAAATAAGTTGTATACCTACTACTTGGAAAATATTGTCTTAAAATCTCACAATTTAAAATAAGTAGGTACTCCAACTATTTCCAGATGTTATAAAAATCTGTGTAGGTACGTGTGCATAAGTAAAGACGTAGAGAAGAGTGAGTAAGTTATTTCCAAAAGAAAATAAAAATAAATGTTCAGGTTTACACGTAAAATGATAAAGCTAAGTGTATTTTTACCTACTTACGTCTTTAGTAACGAATAATAATATGTTTTTATCATTATGTTATGTCACTTGGTATGGCAAAAATAAATACTTAAGTCTAAAAATGTACCTATGCCATCTTACTTATTATAGCTATCTAATGTATATTTAGATAATAGAAATTGTTATAATATAATACTTAATAAAATTATAATACAAGCGGAATACTTAGGTATGGTTTTTGTTGACGTGTACTTATTACCATAAGTAAGTCGGTATTTCTGTGTAGTAATTTTCGTCGTTCGAGCTGTAACCATCTCATTAATGTCACCGATCGTCAAGAGTATTTCATGTCAAAGAAACTCTTGCGAAGCTATTATTATAAGAAGAGTCTTAAATTTACATACTTTTCAGGTATAGGTACCTGAAAAGTATGTCTATCTCGTAGTATCTCGTAGTTCTGAAGACTTTTTGAATTTATATACCCAATAAAGCATCTTTATTAGTCAGTGCCCTATAACGTATACGAGTATCATTAGATAAATCAACATAGAAGTAGCTACCTACCTCCTACCTGTAAATAAAATAAGTAGTTTAGAATTAAATAGTTTAAAAAAACTAAAAAAACACGCAGACCATTGCGCAAGCAGGCATTTTTACTTTAAAATTTTACAAAATTTTAGTATATAAATGTATTATTATTATTTATTATTGCATTGTCATCAGTCCTTGAGACGTATGTTTCAAGTTAATCAGATGTTGATGACGATGAAACCGGTGAAAATCGTGCTCAGATTCCGTTACATACAGCCCAAGCTTATAAAAGCGTGTTAAAAATCAGTACAAACTACAAACTTATTTATTTTTGTGTGTTCACATCGTGTTTTGTCATTATTTTATTAGTGAAACAAATTCAGGCTAATCATATATATATTTATTAGATATTTACTTGTTTTATTAGATACTTATATACATATTTTTCCTAAAACCAGAACTGAATAATCGTCATAAAATTTTAGTGCACTTCTACTTAAAATATTCAAACTTACTAACCACGAACAAGTTGTAACAGCATGCTGAAAGTTTTAAAGTCTTGAACAACTTCGCAACAAATTCTGTTCTGTAACGATTGGGACAACTTCGCTCTAACATTTTTTTACTTTACGATGAAGTCCTACTACTACTTCACTTACGTTTAATTTTGTTTTTAGTTCTTCATAGGTATTCATGTATTCCTTCCCTAGTGATTACAGTCTGTAAACCAACATTGTTAAAAATATCAGAATGAGGCATCGTAGCTCCCAAACGGTTGATCCGATTTTAATGCGATTTTTTTTGTTTGAAAGGTACCTATATCAATCGAAGTGTTGTTAGCTATGTTTGGTGGAAATCGGTTCAGGTCGTCAAGGCCATCAGGTCGTTTGTTAGGTGTGATAGGAATGTTACACGCTCAGATTACTTAACACCACCTCAACAGGTGGTATGAAGTCACCGATGGACTGTTGTTCCGTCGAGTCTGTCCCGGGTAAGGAGGCTAAGCCTCGAGGCCCGTAGGCCCTTGCGCGCCGTCTGTCCGTTCGCTCGGACGGGTGGTGGCATAGGACGGCATAATGTAGGTAGGTATAGAGTGTCGCGGACTTTTTTGTAGATATTTATAATATCTACAATGAACTTGAACATTTTATGCTTCTATCTTTTATAGTTTAAGCAGCGTGCGCAAAATAAGTAAATTTTTTGGTTGTATTTTTTTTTTCAAAAATCCAAATATCTTACGGAACCCTATATTTTTCCAAAATAAAATTTAGCCTATGTTACTCGTAGATAATAAGCTTTCGAATGGTGAAAGAATTTTTAAAATCGGTCCAGTAGTTTTTGAGCCTATACATTACAACTATAAATTTCCTCTTTATAATATTAGTATAGATTCTTTTTTGTCATAAATAATGAGCAATCAGCAAATTGCTTGTCCACTGATAAAATTAAAACAATCTTTTAAAATAAACACTAATAAAATTTAAATATATCTGTCACCCACTTGGCCTTGGTCGCAAAGAAGGCACCACATGAGTCGCATGTGTTTTCTTTGTGTTTCTGCATATGTCGTTGAAGCTGTACACGCTGGATGTATGACTTGTTGCATAGCTTGCACTTGTGTGGCTTGTTGCTCACGTGCGTCAGAATGTGGCGACGCATCACCTCCACAGTGTATGTGCTGTAGCCACACTGCACACATACAAATACTTTATAATAATTCCACATTTTATTTCATATTTCATTTATACTTAAAAAATACATAATAATATTATAACAAACTTCATGAATGTTATGTCAATAGGTCGACATCCATAACTCCGATGAATAGTTTGGGAATAATCTTTGGGAGGTTGGAGCGTATTGAAGAAGACGAGAGAAAGGCCCTTGGGGTTAGGACATTACAAGCTACTGAATAAGTGCATAATGCTCGAGCTTCAACTTTCAATGTCTGTCAGCCAGACGAAACACCTGATGATATAAAACTCATGACTTGATTCATTCATTCTTGAGTCTTTGGGGCCGTCCATTAATGTGACGCTCGGGGGGAGGGGTTACGGAAAACATCACGAAACATCACGAGGGGGGAGGGAGGGTCTCGTTAGACATCACGCGTATTAATTTTATAAATTTTTTGTCAAAAAGCGCTATTTCTGAACCGAAATTTTGAACGGTGCGAAAAATTAAACGATTTGTAGTATGACCTTGATTGACCTCTTTGCCAATAACAACTGCCAGTGAAGAAGAAGCTTTACCAGTTGTAACCTTAAATGAAAGTCTTGCCACTTCGTGGGACGAAGACAACATTAATTAATTATTCATTAATTTTATTGCAAATACATACCTATAAATGTTTTTCGAATCAAAACGCCATTTTTTAAATATTTTTTTCCAGTGAAAAATAGTCTTTACATAGACTTCCAAAGAAATACACGTGATTCAGAGGGGAGGGGGAGGGGTGGTCCCAAACCTCACCAAATATCACCAGGGGGGGGGTTCAAAAAATGAGAAAAACGACCTCACGTGGAATGGACGGCCCCTTAGGTAGGTACAAAATTCAAATTTCTTATAAAGTGCCTTGTTTATGTCGTAGTAAGTCGTAGATTATGTGATGTGATGAACTAGCATTCTTCATGGTTATTCCATGACTGCCTTGGTATGTACCTACTTTTTATTTGAATTTTTAAATTTAGGGCATTTTGGTCAAAATCGATCTCAAACTAGACAACGATTTCTATAAATACCTACAGCACAAAGCCATCATAGCAACAACGGAGGTACATTCCATTCCAATCTCTCCGCGGACTGAAAGACGACGCTACTCGCCCATGATCACCTGGTGTCGTGTGGCTAACGACGCACTGTCCCGTAGGTAGGCGACACTCCGTTGTATTATGACTTTTTAATGGGCCCCTAAAGATAAACGTATGAATGGGAAACGTGAGACCAGCATACAAGTCAGAAAACACAAGCAGTTTGTCCACACTTATGTTTGTAACTAGGGTTACCTATGATAAAAGTTACTATACAAAAATCAGCTAATAAATTAATGAACAAAGCACAGTAGTTCTCGCAAAATGAGGGAAGAAATTGCATTATTATTACTTATTAAAATACACTCAGGGTACACTATTATTTAGTGATGCACATGTCATTTATCGCAGACAAATTACAAATAGTAATTTTATTCTGAATGTTGTGCAAATACATAGCTACCTAATAATAAACAAAATAAAAAATTATTTTTTCGGATTTGCCGATTCACGTTCAATTTGAGAACTTTATTTTCAACAGAGACATTTACTGCATTTATTGTATCTAACTAATGTCATCCGACCAAAAGAACAGTGTTCCAAAAACCAATGACAACCCTAACCACATCCATGTACTGAACGATAAAATTCGGTGTTACTTACAAGCAGGTAGGTACACAAGTAAAGATTAACCAGAATCAATTACATAATGTGTGGTCGCCGTGGTGTTATGGTGTCTACACTTACTAACAGTAGGTATTTATAATCGTATTTATAATAACGTCGCCGAGCAGTCGACATAATGTTAGCTAAGCGAAACATGCAAGATTAAGTGTTGGTGCAAATATGCAGAATATGCTGTAGGCTGTAGTGTCTATGTGCAAAGTCAACAAACATGCATGCATGTGATAGGCTTGTGCCTGTGCGTTTTTATATTTAAGATTATTGAAACGCACAATAAATAAAATAAGGGTACAGTTATACGACACAATGTTCATAACACGCTTCTAGCATGCTTAAAACAAATCGAAATAATTAATTTACATGAAAATGAGCATGCTGAATTATTAGCAATGTTTTGTCAGACTGGTCACAAAAGGAAAAAAGGAAAATATTTAAAAAGAGAAGGATCTTTCTTTTTTTTTTTCATAGAAGTCGAGTCATGCCATGCATGTTTTTTTTTTCAAATTTCACCTTCAGTGAAGCTTTGTCTTTCTTCTGGAAATTCGAAATTCAAACAACCATTTAAACGTTCATCATTCTTTTACCTACATAGTGATAACGAAGTAGGCAATTATAAACCTGTAAAATTTCAATCATGACATTCATGACAGTTTAAGCTTCAATGCTTAGATCTTAGATACATATGTAACATAACGTTGATACGAATATTACATATGTATATACCTAAGTAAGTAGGAAACATTGCATCTATACATAAGTGATAGGGGTGCGTGCGATGCGAGTGCATTGGAGTGCTGTTTAAACGTGGTGGGATAGATCAGATAAAGTTACTTCAGTTATCCTGACCTTGGGCTCGGCGTGGTCGAGGCTGCAGCGCGGGGAAGCGCCGCCGAGGTAGCCACACGGCATCAGTGTCACCATACTGTCCGATGGCTCATTCCGACACACACTGTACGTAATCACTGACAGTCCTCTGCGACGGTCTCTCCGCCATTTTGTTTAGCGCTCGATGCTATTGCCGCGAGTTAGGGTGTCCACGCGATCGGTTTGTTATCACGTCCATTATTTTAGACCTATTGGAAAGTTCTGTTTTAATGTTTGTGATAAATGTATTGGTCACTTTTCTTTCTATTTCCATTGATCTACATCAATGATTCTATAATGTTTTATGTATACCTAGTACCTAATAAAATTTTAGGGACCAAGTACTTTATAGGTAGTAGAGCATGGATCTTTCTCGAATCTATTTCGATGCATCCGTTACTTAACGCTTGGAATAGGAATACGTCATTGGCAATCATCACGCTATGTAGGTGACTAGCTATCGAAAGGCTGTTAGTCATCGCCCAAAGTCAAGTGAACAGGCAGAAAAAAAAACAAAAAAAAGAAAAACAAAAGAAAAAAATCACAAGCACGCCCAGACCACCCACGCGGTTCCGTCAAATTTGAAAATATCGAAGCAAGAACGTGTTCATCAACTTGTCAAATCGAGTTTGACGCGATCGAGAATGAGAGTTTTTATATCGACTTTTTTTATTAATGGCCAGCTTCCGTTGCATAACGAGACGAGAACCAACGGGCTCGATAAGAACCTTAACCGCAACTCACAAAAACCAAATTTAGTTTTGATGTGACATTCGTGTGACCATTTGTTTTTGGCATCATTAGACGACCTTTTTAACCGCCGGTCTAGTAACCAGTTTATGATTAATTAAATATTTATTATCTATGCATGAGAACTGTATGAATCGAGGTGGGAATGTTTCATTTTTTATCTGTAAGAAGCCGAGATGTCTGATTCAATTAATCGGCTACTCGAATTTGTGAACAAAAAATTGGGAACTTTGAAATTCTTCTAGTATGAGTTTACGTTCCTCGCTATCACATTTAATGTGGCATAAGTTGTTTATATGATTAGTATAAATAAGGCTTAATTCACACGATGCTTAAATCCTAAGTAAGTACTTTTTATTCTAATGCGTTTTTTACTTATGAGAAGTCGGATGGCCACCTCAAACAAAATATCTTCGGTATCCTATACTATACAAGAACCTAGAGGTTATGTTTTAACCTCTAGGTCTTTCTGATGATAGCCCATAATATAAATATACACACATAAACGACGTACTTAAAGTACATTCGTTATAATTAATCAAAACGACACAGGTTCCATGTAATCGTTCATTAATAACGTTCTCTTACACTACTACCCCTTATCTTACCCTTATTGTAGTGTTCAAACAAACGACTCGCGTGAAAACCCCCTAAAATTCTGTAACTCTGAATTTTGTACATAAAATATGAGAGTTTAAGGCTGTGTTCCATCGCGGCGGGGGGTTGAACAGTAGCGTGGTAGCGCAGCGGGTCATGGTACTCCTGTTAGGAGACTATGGACTCACACTGAGAGGGCATTGTGTTTTTTTGGCTATTATCTATGCTGGAATAGAACGTACAGTTGAAAACGAAAGTTGTCTTTTGTTTTCACTAACGACATGGTAAAATAAAACGCAATAGGTAACTAATCAAGAAAAACATGAAAACTTTTTAAGTTTAGACATTAACTCATTGTAGGTAATTTAAATCTATCCCAGGCCTATATTCTCAACGACACTTAAATACTAGGTGGTCTAGGTGAGAAATAGGATTAGAATTAATACTAAACTTTGAGGGTAAGGCTAAGTTTTCTTTATGAAAGGTGATAGAAAGGTAAGATAGGTACCTATCCTTTTTTGCAGCTCATTGGTATGCCCGGGTCTTTCTCCAGAACCGGAGAAGACCTGGAGTGCCGATACAAACATTAGTATCTGCCCAATACCTACCTACCTGCGGATTGTGTTGTGGTTAATGTCAATTGTGGCCAACCCGGGTGGGATATTCTCTGTAGTTCAAAGGCCTCAGACTAGGTTTTCTAATAGTTATTAATCGGTATTAATGGGACTGGTTATGTTATCTGCCACTAGCTGTCATTCATCCAACTACCGACCGCACCTGACCGCCTGACATTGTCCTATGAGATCGCGACTGAAAATGGCAAATTTTCCGTGCCATTTAGGCCCGTATTAATAAATGGAAAGAACTTAAGATTGAGAACATCTTGAGATCGTCGCGTGAGTGCGCGTTTTGCATAGTTTACTTTCGCACTCAAGATAGGTACCTACACACACTTTTGTTGATACGGGCCTTAGACTTTTAGGTCCGTGTTAATAAATTGAACTTAAGATTGATAACCATCTTAAGACCGTCTTGAGTGCGCGTTTATTTTTGATTTCCCACTAAAGATGCACGCAATTTTACGTTGTGGTATAATTAATAGATACGGGACCTTTGAATTTTAGGCCTTTCATCGAAAACCTAAATTCGATTACATAAACTAATACGTTGAACCCTCATGACAAACTTTAACATTCCGTTAAACCGTGCATATTTTCCGAGCATAAACTTGTATTAATTTGAATAATAAAATAAGTTTCGTATGCACCGGCCGGTTTGCGCGTCGTGTGTCGTCTCGCCTGTGTGAATCGATAATTTGATGGTGTTTACGATCAAATTAAAATCGATTGCTCGAATCGTTAGAGGAATTGAGGAAGACTAGGTACATTAAAAATGTTATGAAACGTGTGATTTTGTTACGGGAATATTGAAACATTTTTATTTTAGCACGAAAGTTATCAGATAAAGTTGTAATCGACACTAAAAAAACCGACTTAAGACGCATACCTAAATGACTACAAACAAACGTATAAAACTCAATTTTATTTTCCTAAAAGTTAAGAAAATATTAATTTGGTGTTAAGTAGGTAATTAGTAATAATAGGTAGGTATTCTAATGAAGTGACTAACATAAACATTTATCTACACAGGACCTTATTGCTATTAATTAAATATTTTCGTTTTGCAAATAAGAAATAAAATGTTTGTTTATTTAAATGCAGGTGTTGGACCAAAAAATTATTCCATTTGAACTTGATGTTCTGGTCTAGCTCTAGGATATAAGTACATAATTAATGCACTAGGTATATATGTAACTTACACTTTTTTAACCGACTTCAAAAAAGGAGGAGGTTATACGTTCGGCCGGTATGTTGCTTTTTTTTTTTTTTTTGTATGTAT
>DWBH01000308.1:0-13453 GCA_018230765.1 Ernsta delagoae
ATAAAAGATGATTGTGTATCTAACTCATTTTATACAAATTTTGAATTCGGTCACTTCAATATTAAGCGTGCGATATGGACTTTATCATAACTGCGTCTTTCTTCAATAGCAGACCCTTCTCTAAATACTATCAAGATAGGTAGATTACTATTTACATACGAATGCACTTTATGTAGTGTATATAAAATAGTCATAGACACGAGCCGAGCAAGTATATAAGATACTCCATAAATACATACACTGCTTGTTCGTCCAGCTCAATGCCTATTTGCTTAGAGACAGTCTTGAGGGAGCCCACCGAGTTGCTGATCACATGAAGTTGATCATCTTGTGACATGAGCATTTTCTCTTGCATCGACATGATATCACTGTCATACGCGTCGAATCTATTGGGACTGTCGGTTTGGTTCGCCAGCTTCGAATACTTGGAGTACTTGGGTGTAGATGTCCAATTGTTGCCGAAGTGCATTGGGCTCTCCTCGCCCAGCAATGGCTCCCGTGCGGTACCGTCGTTGTCGCGATTTCTGTTGAGACTCATCTTGCTTTTCATAACCTAGGACATAAAGTTCGATTGTAGGTTGCAAATGTACACTAATTTTAAAAGTAATATGTACTAAAAGACAAGCTAAGCAGTTATGTACATTACATTATGAACTTACAGATGTTATAGCATATTAGGCAATATGGTTTAATGTAACTAAAGTTACCTAAGCACGTCACTGGACATTTGTTATTCTTATTTATAATAGTCAGGCGTTAGTTAGTGTATGTGTATACCTCACCTTCACTTCCTGTTTAGTAGCTTCAATGAAACTTCGTCGGTCGCAAATTTCTTTGTTGTCGATCTTGAACTTCGAAGAATTTTTTTCTACTATACGTAATAAAGAGTGTTAAGGAAAATTTCATTACGCAGACACAATAGAAGTAGACAAACTGTGGATTTATTTTCGGCTAAAAACAATATTAAAAAAAACCGTTTATCAAAACCGGTCCATAAATGGTGAAGTAATCGGCAAACAAACATAAAAAAAAACATACAGACGAATTGAATACCTCCTCCTTTTGTTAAAGTCGGTAAAAAAGACATCAGGAACTACACTTGTGAAAGTTGTAAAAAGATGTCTACTTTCAATCCAATTTTATGATTGGGCCTGATGCAAACAGTTTTATCTTATATCTATGCCTATAATACATCCTTTAATACAATACAGATCATTTTGATACAATTAGCATTTGTCATCTATTCAGCTAGCCACAGGAGTGACTGTAATAACACATTGAATCTTGGTTTGGTTAAGGGTACAATGAATGATATTAAAGACTTAAACCATGATCTTCAGTGTAAACCTATCAAGCCCATTATAAACTATATTAAGACCATATTTAATGTACATCCCTATATCAATACTAATAATGTAATAATTTATTTATTAATATAATTTTATATACCTTCCAGTTACTACAACAGAAGTAAGAGTGCTGTACATCATGCTGGTCCAAGTTAGTAGCCAATCTGTTGGATGTTGAACTACAAACTGACATTAAAAAGGTTTAAGAAAGGATATTTATAGTGTCTTCTAAATCTTCTAGGTCCCATTCGATACTGCGTAGGGCATTTCTCAATTCAGTAGAGGTCCATTCTACTTCAGGGCTGTTTGGGACGGTGGGTGCTTTGGATATCTCCTGCCAGCGAAGGTATAGGCCGCGAGTCTTGTTCAGTGCTTTAAACACCTCACTGTTGCAAATAAAAGCATGTAGTTTAGTGTATCTATTATAATTTCACATTACTATATTCCAACAAAGTCACTAGAAATTATTTACAGTACTAAAATCACACTGCTCAAAATTGCAACAAGTTCTTGTTTAGGGAAGCCACACCCAGTAACTAGAATAAAATTATTTTAATATAATATATAATATTGAGTACTGAGTCTTTTAAGCCTAAATGATGGTGATTATGCATCAACAAATACCTACTGATATAAATGTTTATATGTAGCTAGATATATAAATCTATTTATCATAATCTAATGATCAAGGGTTCATTATCCCAATATAATGAGTTAGGTTTGATTGATTCTGATTCCTCGCTGGTAAAATATGTATGTTGTGCTTAGTTCAGTCTTGTAGAAATTTTCCAATATATGTACTATCTATCTGGCAAAACTGGCAAAACTCAGAATTAACTAGATGCTAATATTTCATTCTCACTCAAGGTGCCTACTGCCTAAGTATGGATCCATTGACATAATGAAATCCAAATTTATTTTGATTATTGCTCACAGTCTTCTTAATTTTATTTGATTTGAATAGTGTAATAAAGTAAACAGCTTATTGGGGTAAAATCAATACTGCTGTTGGAGGTATAAGCAACACAGGTGAACAATGTGATCAAACACTATGATCCAATAATACAAACGTAATTTGAATTGCCTATGGCGTACTCCGCCGCTAAATAAATAATCTGAACCCACTTACTCTTTTACGACGTAAAAGGGGTCTTCTAAAGTCATGTCAGATAACAAAAGGGTATTTGCACAGAATTTATCATGTGATGGATAACAAAACCACAAAAAAACAACTGATGATACATCAAGTACACATTTAGTGGAGTTACAAGTTAGCCAGACGATTCCTTGCCTATCCCACAAAATATCGACGGCGCAATTCCTGACGAACTCACCCGACGTACCAGCTATCTCCGTCCCTTGCTGGCCCACGGACGAGGCTCCCGCTGCAGCTGCGTGGTGCCGTCGCCCGCTATGCGCAATCGCGCAACCAACACCACAGGTTTGAAGTGTAGACCAATTGCCACTTAAATCTTCAGTGCGAAAAAAGCTTTTATAAGACCAGAAGTGTACTGCTTTCTTTATTGAAACTTTCATTTATTATTTTCCACTGTTTATATTAATTTCACTTAATGTCTTTGATAGCCAAAGAGTAGAAAACATGTAATGTAAATAAGCAGTTTCCTTTAAGTTTTGTGGCTTCAAAAAAAAGTTAGGGAAGAAAATTACAAATTCTTACAAAAAAATTAAACATCTGTCTGACCCATCTGACTTTGACTTTGGGATTGTCATGTCAATAATGTCAATGTCAATAAAATTGTTCTGTCAAGTGTCAAATGTTTTTTATGGACTGCTTTGATTTTGATTTTGATCACGAATATTTTCGAGCAGCTACAGATTTTATGAGAAGACACACTGTTTTTAACACTGGGATTGTTTGGTTAGTTTGGTTTCTGTATTTAGACATGGTTCATGCTAGCATTATTTACATAAACTAATATTTTCTTTTATTTTTGTAAGAAGTACTTCTTACAAAAATTGTATAAGTACTTTAACTTTATTAAACAAGCCACAGCATAAACTTGATAATAATGTTTAAAATTATCATTATTTAAGAAAATAAAGTGAATAGTTTTTTTCTTATCTGTGACATTTAGTTCATTCAGTCATCATTCGCAAGGCGGCTTGAGTGTAGTTGATACTTGACTTGAAAGCTGAATTCGACAAAGGAAAAATAGTTTCATTTCATTCATTCTTTCTTTCATTCTTCGCAGCTACATCCAAACTCAGGGCACGCTGGCTGGAAAGTTAAATGAAATTGGTAGCAATTTACCAAATTAGCGATAGTAAATAATCAAAATGAATTCTGTGCTAAATCCCGAGGCTCCTGAGTTTTACCCACACATAACATCATTTACACAGGTATGTGAATTCAGAATCAACGAACCTTTTGATAATAACAACATAATTATTAAGCATGTGTTTTTATTGAATCAGAATGTTTTTATTTGTACATTTACATCAAATTGTTCACCTTGATCCACATTGACTTTGTCAAAGACCCTGAGGTAGTATCTACACTCTGGACAAGGTGTTTTAGATTGCAAATATCTTTCATGGACAAAGAAATTATTGGCAGATATGCATACGTCATGGAGGCGACAGGCTCTCGCACGTGCAATTAATGCTTTATTTGTTTAAAGCTGCGCCATCAACCACATATCTACATTGTTTAATTACTCCCAAAGTAAACATACTACTTGCATTTCACTTCTTTAGACCAATGCCAATGCAATACTTTTCAAAATGTTTGTGATTCCTATAAGATTGCACTACAAAGAGAATATAGTTATGATTATAGTACTGCTGTTATGAATATGTTTGAAACTAAACAAGCAGTATTTTTGTAGGTGCAAACAAGTAACATACATCATTTCACTGATTGTTGGGCATATTTTGACCCGATTCCTGTGGAAACTGTGAGTTCTATGACATCATAACTATAATGTTGCATGTTGCATGAATTCTGTTTTTCATGCAGCTGTACATAAAAGTAATTGTTAAACTGAACATTGGTGTCATCTTGATTGCCTATCCTATAAATCTGTGGGTATAAAATATTAGTGTAACATGATATATAGGTTCCAAAATTATTCTTCTCCAAAAAATATAAAAAAACCTGTGAATATTACAATTGAATATTTAACTCCTGTCCCAATAAACTACATGGCAACCTAAATTTAAATTTTTGGGCAATAAAGCGCTAATCCTAAATAGCTTTCTTAAATTTAGAACAATTTGTTTTATAGAAATATAGTATTGCTTACACTATTTGTTGTAGTACTTATTGTTCTTCTGCTGCCATGCTTTTGCATGAATTCCATTTTTTTTATTTTCTGGATTATTTCATCATTGTTGCTTGCACCTACAACTGGCTACAGGCACACATTGAAAATAAAAATTTTGTGTTATGAACTGTTAAAATATTATTTATGTCAGCAAAAGTGGTAATCTAAATGTGTCTTTAATGTACTTTTTTTTACAGGACGCATATAAATCAATTCACAAGACTGTGCTATCATCAAATGCATTTCCTGCTAAAGACTCCTATGACTTTTTTAAAACATTTACCGATTTCAATATAGTAACATGTCAATTAAGTGAAAATGTAGTAGACAAATCAAACAAAATTATCATCACTGAGATTCCTGCTGTGAAGTTGAAAAAGTAAGTATATAAAACTTACACACTATAGCTTTTTGATATTGTGTTATTCTTTACTGTGAACCACCAAGATTAACATTGCAGAGTATCTCAAAATTAGTCAGGTGTTTTCCTTTGTCACTAAAAAAGAGAGAGACAGCAACATGTTTCACAAGATATCAGTTAATATTTCTTACAAGTTAATCAAAGTAGTAACTTATGACATCAGTTGAGTTGTAGTTTTTTCATAATTACAAAAACCTAAAAGTGTACACATTATTGTAGCCAATCATAGTTGTTTGTAAATAAACTGACATCTTTGTAAAACATTGCTTATATCAATACTTGTGATATAATAAGTTGTTGTTACTGCTAGAGTGAACAAGTAACTGTCGTATTATGACCTCTATCTGGTAACATCTAGCAAACTTAATAATTTTACCTATTTTGTTGCAAAAAAATTGTTCTATGCAATCTACCAAAACTTGTGTTACTTTCTATTTATAAGGATGTAATGTAGATATTGATATTGAATAGATATATTGTAGTAATATAATATGGCTTTTCAAATAACTTGTTGGTAACATTAATTAATATTAGGATAAAATATTTGAGTTTTAGTTCTATACTTATGAACATTTCGTCTTATACAGTTTTTATTTTTTGTTGACAGAAAAAATGTGAAGTACAATACAGAAATAATCATAGATGCCAATGATCGTGTGTTGGATAGAGTTGAAATAAACATTGGTGCAATGCACAAGGGTAATGTGGTCACAGATCAACTTTCACCTAAAATGAATCTTGGCCAGAAAGTGTCTTCATGGAACTACAATCCCATAATAACTACAATTCAGGTATGTACAAAGGTAATAGGAAGTAACTCATGATTCCAATAATATTTTGCTATCAGTTTTAATTTTCATTAGATGCTTGCAGCAGTAATGATTTTCAAATTTATCTTTTGTTACAATTTTAAATGTGTGACTTTTCTAATACATTAATGCACACAACAAGTAAGGGGATTAGTGAAAAATAAAATTGTTTGACATAGTTCTTAGTGGACCACTGGATCCTTAATAATGTTAATTCATAATTTATTCAGTCAATTTTTATTAGCAATTTTTTCACCCTCTCAGTTCAATGGTCTTATATTATTGATACAGTGGGTTATGCTTTAGTTTTGTTCACTTTTTCTTCATAGATGGGATCAACAATGTTCCTTGGTGCCAAGAACATACCCCGACCACAATTAACTTTTAAGGACACGATAGACAATACTGACAGTTTGTGGGTGCCGAAAATATCAGACAAGCCAAACAATATCAAGCCGCTAGCTTTGAACATAATCTACAATGACAGAGGAGAGGCAGTCGGGTGAGTAAATGGATAAATAAAACTAGTACATAAGAGAATATGACATAAAACTGTTTGACACTAGTGAGTCATCCGTGCCTTAGTGCAACTGAAAACATATGTTACTCATAAATTAATAATATTTCTACTGGTCTATCTATATATTCACATTAATATCACATAAGATTCAGTGTTCACATGGTACATTTCGTTCCGTGAGGGGGTAACAGCACTTTCCCCTATGTATGCTGACTATTCTGTGGATGAGTATGATAAAATTGGTGATTTCTTCCAACAGTGGCGTTCATTATATGCAATACGTGGACGACACTAGCCTTGCCCCTCCATCCTTTTGTCGTTAATTGAGTCATCCTGTTCGATCGCAAGTAGTTGCTATGCTCAGCTTCAATATCCACGTTTGAATGCAAAGGAAACTTTATCCTTTATGATCTACAGTGTACTATCTAAAGTGTCACAGTGCGATTCATATTGTTAGACTGGTTTATGTAAAACTCTCATAAGGTCGTTGCATACACAATTCTACTCTCAGTAGCTAGTGCATGGATACTACGAGTTGCTATGCAGGTCTTTTAAGATTAAATTTTGGTAATATTCCTTTCAAAGAGGCATGCAAGGGTGTTTTTGAAGTCGTATGCAAATGTCATAAGGGTTTACTTCTATATTGCTATTTCTCTCCATATTTTCTCCAAACGTATTATGTGTCTAAACAGAACGTTTGATCCATAGATTAAAAATAGTATTCACGTTCGCCGGCGCTCGCAAAAGCGCGAACTTCAAACTTTCTGTCGATACAGCATTTCATAAACATTGTGTTTATAAACTGCAAATTTCTGGCAAATTCCTTGAAGCGTTTATACTTTACACGTGTCAGTAACCGACATTGGAGCTTTCACATTAATAAAGTTAATAGCTACTGTACGTAAACCTCATGAGATATGGGAATGTTACACAGAATAATATTAATAGTTGTATGAGGTCATCTCCCTCTTGCCCATACAGACATTATTATTTGTATTTGCTGTGTTACTATTTAATATGTTAAGGTGTATATTGATTACAGTGATAATATGCATTGTAAGCTAGATCTCATCATCACTAGAATCATCATTTATGCACAATTGTATGTTGTGTGTAAATGTAAATGTATGACGACTTTAATAGAGCGTTTTTGTCAGCTAATAATAATACCATTAGTATGGATTGTGCTATAACACTACCACCACACACTTTCAATTATCAATTGATATAACCAAATCGGATTCTGATGAGTATGAAGCATAAGGTGTATTTATAAAGTCAGATCTGTGAGGCCAAATTAAGGTTTACTTTATTGCTGTATAGGATACCGTCAATTAGAGTTAGTAGAAATTAATATTTGACTAGTTTGATAAATGTACTGTTTACTTGCTTTCAATATTTCTCTCAACCTTGTTTCTTTTCCCTATTTTGGCTGCAAACCTTTTTATGACCCACCGGTGGGCTCGGTTCTCTTCCCACATCCGAAGAATACCTGGAGCACACTCCATCAGCACAGTGCGGATTGTTGAAGTTGTAGCCAACTCGTTTCGGATGTTCTTAAACCGAACATTGGGCTTTCTGACTACATTATACAACTTTAAAAACAGCTTATCAACAATTTTTTAATAACAGCCAGGACCGACTGTAATTGGGAGTTGGGACACTTCACAGTTAATTTTATAGGTAGCTGATATTCGCAACTTTATCTGCTTCGCAAACTGAGTTACAAACGACCGTTTCTATCAATTTGGCTCAAACTGCATGCAAAGTGTAAAATTTAATTAATAGCTACTCTGTAGTTTAGAAGTGAATCACGGGCAAATTCCGTGAACGAAAACTTTTTATTATATTAAGATAGCATCCCTATGCCCTATTGTATTACGGTGGCAGAGGTGTATTAGTGACGCGCACGACCGCTGTCACGTGTGCTTACTGACACGCTAATGCTCCACTGCAAAGATATACTCTTTTCTATCTTATTTTAAAAGAATGCCGTGCTGGAAGTTTTTCTCCGCCGGCTTTTTTCTCTTAGTCAACTATAGCCAAAACGGCGCACAAAGTCGATGAGTCGTATTTTTAAGTTGACGTTTACCAAGTGTATTCACTTACCTTATGACAGATAAAACATTTTGATTTGATTGTTACAGATACGAGCATCCGTACAAAGTGGAATTGGAGCTGTACGAGCCGCCGCCCGAGTTTTTGTCCCCGGACGTCAGGCGCCGTCGTTCCCGCCGCCCATGGACCAGACAAAGTTCACGTATATCGACACAGAGTCACAGGTCGACAGACTGGTCGAACACTTGAACACGGTTAAGGAGATCGCCATCGATGTAGAGCATCACTCGTACAGGACCTATCAAGGTACTCTTGGTACTATTTATTTTTTTATTAAGGAACATATCACAAAAGAATTATGAGTGAACTCTGGTCGTAGAGTGCTTAAGTTTGGAGGATAATAATAAATGCATTTTTATTTTTGGTTAGGTACATATTACAGTAGAATTATGACTTAGATAGTAATTACATGTAGATAGGGATGCTCAAAGTGGTCGATATCGACCCCTTGGTGTCAATTTTCTTCTATTGACCTAAGTCAGAATAAAAAAATAACACTGGTTTCAAGTTAGCAGACCAATATTAATAATAGGCTAGACTTTCTCTTAACCTTTATGCAAGAGAAAGTCAGTTGTTGTCTATCATCTATCTGCAATTTTTATCACGACGAATTATTTTAATTTTTGAGTAGACGGATAACATATTACAAAGAAGTTATTATCTAGTGTTTATTTTATATTACGAAAAGTTATCTGAAAGGTAAGTTTTTTTCATAAACAACACACACGTTGCTCAACATGTGATAATATTTTTGTATTAGAGGCACTAATGCATTATTTTGATGTCACCAGCTTTAATGTTGATTTTTTTGTATAACCAGAAGATATAGGACGTTCTCGTTTGATGCTATAATAGAATTATACAAAATTGGAAAGGATAAAAGCAGTTATATCTTTAAATTTCAAAATAAAATAAATAATATGTATGTATTAACTTGTTACAGGAATCACTTGCTTGATACAAATTTCGACGGATGAGGGCGGTGACTTCATAATAGACGCTCTGGCGGTGCGCGAACATATACACAAGCTCAACTTGTCCTTTACCGATCCCAGGAAACTCAAGGTAAACTATTATCTATTAGGCCGGATGCCCACTACAACGCCGGTCTCGATTCGATTGAGATCTGATAAAATATGTATTAAATAAAAACGACATGTGTATTCCAATTAAGTTCTATTCCAGGAGCGATTAGTCTTAAAGATATTTGACATCGGACTAAGATCTAATTGAGATTATAATGGGGATCGAGCCTTTTGGGGCTCGTAATTTGATGTAATTCCTACATAATTATACAACTATTATAAAATTTGCATCTAAGGTTGTTAGGTACGGTATAGATAGATTGCTTTAAGTTTTTTTTACTAAACATATGACACTGAAAGATTATGCTGTGCTCTAAGGGTATGATTTGTTAATATTCTATTGAATTTTAACTTTACACAATATTGTGTGACAATACAAAAGTAACCGAAGTCACGTTTAAATGCGATTTGAACTTCGTTGCGCCATAATACGTAGGTATACTGAGAATGCAAATGAAATTAATATACTGTCTCAAAATTAAATCCAGATATTATTGTTTTACTGAAGCTAATCTTATCACTTGATAACAACATTGAAGGTAAAGGAACCTGGATATTAAGATAAAATTATTTCCCTCCACGAACATTACGCTCATTATTGGAGTTGATTGTGTATTTAAAATCAATTGATGCGTGGATGTGTTTTTATTGACCAATAAATCATGTGTATTAATTTTTTGATCAATAGGTGTTCCACGGAGCTGATATGGACGTTTTGTGGCTGCAAAGGGACTTCGGAGTGTACATTGTCGGCTTGTTCGACACGTACAGGGCGGCTCGCACTCTCCAAATGACCGGTCTCGCTCTCAAGAACCTACTCAAGCACTACTGCGGTGTAGACGCTGACAAAAAGTAAATTTGTAAAATAATAAAATATAGTCACTTATAAAAGTAAGATATGTACTTGTAAAAATGTAACACTGTACAAAAATTTCTCTACGAAGTTATGCACACACACAGAAATCACAGAATAGATATAAACGGAAGTGCCTATACCACCTTACCCATTAGGAATGAAACTCGTCAAGTGTGTCGACATTGATATAATTAAGATTGGTTGACAAGAAGAAACATTTCAAATGCACCAATCACTATAAAATACTTTGCTACAACAATCAGCCTATAGAAATGTGTGTAGTGACTGAGTTATGCTTTATTGCATAAACCATATTACTTTTATTTCTTTATTTAATTCAGGCGTCTAAGGTCCATATGGATACATAAATATATAAAATTCTCCTGTCACAGTGTTTGTCTTTAAACTACTCTGAAACAGTTTGACCAATTTTAATGGGGTGTAGTTCCGAAAAGGTCATACCGTTTTTTTTTTCCTTGAAATTTCGTATACGTACGCATTTTGACTCGCTGTTTACGGTGACGACTGTTAAAATTGGCGCAAATTTCATTGATCTTGAGTCAAAACTCCAAAAAATCGCCAAAAAGTCGGTTTTTGACAGTTTTTTCCATATTATCTCAATAAATATTTGTCTTAGAGGAAAATGCTTCCTACAAAAGTTGTATGTCATGAATAAATGCACGTTTTATGTTCTATACATTTTTTCTATAAAACTATTTTTTTTTTCGAGAAAAACGGTCGTCACCGCGGGAAGGTGGAGTATCTTTAATGCGAGTTTCAAAATGGTTTTTTTGTTGTATTTTTTTTTACTTTTTTTAGGTTAGGTTAAATGGTTTTTTGTTGTATTTTTTTCTTTTTTTTACTTGGAAACATGTAACTCCTTGCTTACACTAACCGCTCCAGCCTACCTTTTTTTGCGACCGAAATTTTTTTTCGACCGACATTTTTTTCAACCGACATCTTTCCAACTCCCAGGTGGTACTGAACGTGGACATAAGCGACCACTCGTCACGTCGGATCACCGTGGACTTGCCCGGTGCGTTCTCGTTCAGCAAGCGCGTCGTGGCCGACGAAACGGAACCTTACAGCCTGTATTACGAGCTAGTGTTGCCGGGCTTCGTGAAGACGTACGAGGCTTACCTCCTGTACGTGGAGCCGACGCAGAGTTGCCCCAGCCAGTATCACGTGTCGGCCGAGCAGCATGTCCCTTGGGCGAGGAACCACGACAGCTACCATTATTTCACGTGAGTGTAATAATTCCAACTCGCCCGTATCTAACTGCGAGGGCATTCTTGCAATAATCTTATACAAAATCGTTGTAGTAATACAATTGGAAACAAAAACAACCCCATCTAGCGGTCAATCCGTCAAGTCACTCTAATCAGTGTGAATAAGGGCTTATTCACATAGGAATCTTTTGTGCCTGGGTTAGAAAACGCGACCTTAAGGGAATTATAATTGACAGATGAATAATTATTTATTTACAGGCATTTGAAAAAGTCACCAATGAAGTTGCGTTTGTTTAAAAGTAATCCTCATTTGGATCCGTCTGAACCAGCAAGCAAGCACGTCAAAATAACGCTACTATTAGATCCACAGTGCACGTTTAAAATAAGGTACTTATTTATTATTTATTGATTTCATTGAAATCTCATCTGGCTTATAAGGACCATTATGGTCTAAATTAGACTTTTTCAATGTTATTTATGATTCATAAGAAAACAAACAAAAAGTACGATATACAGTTTTTATGACCACTACAATCAAACGAGAAATCGTAAAAAAGATCCTAAATAACTCCTTTTTTTTGATAAGAATTGAAGTGTAAAATGTTTAGAAAAAATGAAGATTGTTTCAATATTGCTTACACCCGAATTGCGTATTTATGTATAGTATTAAAGTATATATTTGTACAATTTCAGCATTGCAGCATCGTGGTACCACCAACTGTCGCAATTTGTTCGCCTTTCCCCGGCAGTACTAGTAGCTTATGTAGGCGGCATTATACTGTTAGCGGCACGAACCAACGTTATTGCGTTGAAGGAAAATGGCACTTGTGTGTCTATACATAAAGCTATCATCGGTGACATACTGTACCCTTTTGCTGCGGTCGGAGTAGGCAGATTCGCTTTGATATCGCTTCTGTAAGTAATAAACCTTTTCTAGAATAATATGTTCTAATATGCCCTCAGAATTAATATAATATACTTTTGTTTCTAATTGTCAAGATAATGGAGATAATGAAATTAGTATATTAAATCAAAAAGAATAAGGGTCTTTTTAACAATCTTTAAATAAATTCCAAACTTTTAAGTAAACTACGCATCGGTTAAATTAACTTTTTTTTATATAAAAAGGATATAGGCGATATATTACTTTAAGCGATGGTCAGTATGAAATCTTATTTATAAATCATGCAATGGACCCTAAGTAACTTAAATCTGTCATGTGATTATTATTTTTTTTAATTTCCAGAAAAGTGAGCATGTTGTACCTCTACATCTATAAGGCGGGGGGACAAAATAATGAATTGCTATATTTCATGGGATCAATATTAGTGATGCCAGCTTACATGACCGCATTGGGTATAGCTACTATCTGGGCGGCTGTTGTGGTCGCTGTTATGGTGTTTTCATCGCAGCTGGCCCATAGATTGTTGTTTAGGTGAGTGGTGTTAAGTTTACTCAATGTTTACTTAAGGGTACCTGTAATAGTATATTTCCCTACGCCTTTATTTTATTTAACGTCGTTATTTCGTCTTCATTGTAGTATCTATGTCACTAATATTCATTGAATAGCAAAAGGTAGACATGGTAGAAATTTAAAATTCTATCTGTGCCTAAATCTTGTATTGATGTAATTTTTTGCGCGTGTGTCAGAGGCTATGCTATTCGAGTTGGATTGATTAAAAGTAGTGCACGTTTCACTATGTTCAAATAAGGTCCCGAATAAGCTATCCACCAGGTACAATGACTGTCTGTGTCATATTTACAAATATTAATTATTAT
>DWBH01000309.1:0-13437 GCA_018230765.1 Ernsta delagoae
AGTGCTGAGAGTTTTTTTCCGCCGGCTTTTTTCTCTCGGTCTACTTTTGCCAGAAAGGCACCCAAAGCCGATGAACTAAATTATTTTATCATGTTTGACGATCATTAAGCGTATGTAAAATACCCTATGATGAATAAAAAATTTTGAGTTAGAGTTTGAGTTTGAATCTCCAAATCTGTTTTCTATACGATTGAATTTACTTGATTTCACTCCCGATCAGTCTAACCTCCAAAATAATCAATCCCACCAATATTCCTTCCATCTGTTTCGTATCACTTCTAAAACAATCGACCTCCGGCTCTTTCTCATTCCGACCTATCCGCCGAATCAATCGGAAAACGGCAGCGCAACGATGACTCGGTATTGTAAGACGGGTATTCGCGAAGTTTTTATCCGCAAGAAAGAAAAGTACCTATAACGCCTGAAGAAATTAAATATCGACCGTGATATTTGGACAAACCGACGTCGGTCGTGATCATGAGTGACGAGTGTTATCTCCCAGCCACTGTATTGTATTTGGGAATAGTGTATGGACTGACCAAAGTATTCTGCCAAGGATCTTAAAAAATTGATCAAAGATGGAGGATATAAATATTAAACGAGTTAAAAAAATTACATAGGAATTATAATAATGTTTGCTTTCCATCGTTTGCTTTTACACCGAATGGTGATGATATATCACAACAAAAATAGGTACCTACTTCAACATCCGCACTTTGAATTAGTACAATTATTAGTCCCGGCCAAAACCAGACACAGTCATTTGGGCTCTAATAACCGTGAGATGAGAGGATAAATAGGGGACCATTAAAATCCCTTTGGCTGTTCGAGCAAAAAAGGTTATCCGCTAGCATTGTTCCTTGAAAGCTTCGCTATACGCAGGCAATTGTTATACGCAGGCTGGTTATACTTGAGAGCAGGACGGAACAAATAAAGGATTTACACGTGTACATCAAGAAAAGAAGTAATAGGTTAGTCTAAATCACTATCAACAACTTAAGATTTAAGTTAATTGAGAAACAAAACCAGGTTTGGCTTCAGATAGATTTCAGTCTATACTTTACCTATCTATTAATGATATGAAGGTACAGATACAGATTTAATATGAAAAAATAAACTATAATTGAAACAAAATTGTTTAACGTTACGGTTTGCTGTAATTTAACAAAGTAAAATGTTATAACCTATTCATAAAGAATATTACTCAATATCGAATAGGGATACATTTATTACCGCAAGTAAATAAATAAAACATAACCCATAGCTACAGGTGCCTGTAAAATAAATCATCATACATACGTTTGCCTACCGGGAGCATCGGAAGACCAGTGTAACTTGACCCTTTTTACTATTCAACGCGGTTCGACGCAACAACTTCGCGTATGCGGATAGAAGAATACGGAGATCTAGTTATTTTGGATAGTTGGCTTATACACAGCAGGGGAAACGAGTCCATCGGGCTAGGAAATGAGCCTTGTCCCCGTTTTCATTATATATTTGATGTATGGATCGCCGCACAAAGGTTCTTTGGTGAGTTTGACGGCACGATATTGAGTGAGTCGGATTTATACGTCACTCAGGTATTTTATGGTTGATGGCTCAATGATCAAGATTTATCTGACTCCCTCTCTTCGCGTTTCTATCGCACCGAAGCGTGTAATTAATGTAAAAGATTAGGAACGTACGCAAACTATGACCCTGAAGGCGATAACAACATTTTTCTTACAAAAATGGGGCTATTAATCTAACGGTAGTGAATAGACCACACAGTAAAACCGCACATTTTGAAAGATCTTCCAAAAATATCGAGGGTGTAATAAGCACAACTATTCCTTGTATTCTCTTTGTATATTATATACCAAAATTTAAGTTCGCAAATAAAAAGTACCTATCCGATCAGCTTCTATAGGTAACCCTAACACTGCATTTGAAAAAATCTCGATGGCATGATAGAGGGAGACATTTTGCAAATAAAATTAATACGGATTACAGAACACGTTTTTCGATGCGAAAATACGACCGAGAGAAAATCAGGCCTTAATTAATGTTGCGTACCTTTTGGAGCATAAATTCTGTAGATGTTTCAAACGGGAATAAATTATAAGATCAACGATAATTTGTTTTAATGGAAAATTATAACAAAATTTCAAGCCCCTTTTTATTTACATAATATATCATGCTAATTAAGTAGAATTTAAATAAATATATCCTCACTGATTCCTTTCAGCATTCCCTTACCTGAAAACAGAAAAAAAAACAATTAATCAAACCGTTTAGGTAAATAAAAATTCAATTGATCGAGCAATACTCAAATCAAGAAACAACATGCTCCCACTCAATAATGTCAAACGAGGAGAAATACCAAAGAAGCATTCTTTATTGTTGTTCTCCGACGAAATATCGAAGTTCGTGTGAATACGGAATTATGATTCATTGAAGCCGCCGTCGGGGGGAGAAGGGGAGTGTAATTGCTTAATAATTCGTTCCCGGGGCCTCTTTTGTGTTGACTGTCGCGCTTTTAATTGAGTCGTCAGAATTAACTGGCCCAGCGATATCGTGATACGTGCCTGATGTCATTAAAACGTATACCTACTTACGGACAAATTAAGTGCATCAAAATCTGAATCAGCTTTAAAAACAATGCTAAACCATTACAGAAAAAACAGACTGTACCTACATTGATAATATAAATAAGAAATATGCAAACGAATTTCAAAGGAGTGGTTGTCAAACATCCCGTAATGATATTGATTACAGTCCAAAATTTGATAGCGTTCTACAGCAGTCAAAACATACTACAGCAGTGATATAACAATATCCATAGCATAAAAATATTTCACAGCGAAAAATCTGTAGAAACCGGAACAAAGACAAAAAAGGAATGAAATTAAGCCCAGTGGCAAACAAGAGGGGAAAAAAAAAACTAAACAACGCCAATGCCGTAGCGTTTTTCATGTGAAATTATCTTTAACGGACTCAATCTCAAACATTGCACCAAGATTATACCTATTTCGCCTTCGCCAGGAAACAAGAGTGGCGGGTTTGTTGATTTTATGAAAATTTTGGGGGCAGTCTACTAAAGGTTAGGGTTTCGTCGTAGCTGCATCCAAGAGATAGCGCCGTTCTTTGCAGTACTTCCCCTCGTCCAACGACTAATGGACCTGATATCGTTAAATTGAAAAGTCATCCTATTTTGAATAAGTACTGTATTAAATAAGTTGTTGCTACATAAACACGAGGCCTTGTTAAATTAATAACACACGTAATCTTTATAAATAGATAAGTATACCTTGAGACATTCGTCCCTTTCGCGGGAAAGTTACACCTACCTACCTACTACCTTAAGTTATACTAATTTAACAGGTTATCAAATTTAAATGCGATTTATTATTATATCGGCCACGAATCCCTCTTCATGTAAGTAAATTCTAGCAAAGAAATCGCTTGAATTCGGGTTCTTACATTCAGCAAGTATGTTAGATACCAAATTCATAACATGTTGATAGGACACGTATTTCATAAATATAGGACGCGGTCTCTTTCACAGAAAATCCGAAGTTAAAATATACTCTACCGTTTCCAATGATACCACCCTAGAAAACATATGTAGAAATACACTCTAGTATCTCTACTAGAAGTGCAGTAAAGTTAAAAAAAAGTTAAGTTTCCAAAAAAAAGACTTTGTTACATAAAAATATTCCATTACTCAAACTGGCAACTCTTGGCCAATAAATATTTCCAATCTGGCCCTTCAAATGTCTTTGCTGAGCCATCATGAAATCTCGCTTATCAAGTACTTTTATTTTGCAACGCGACAGTAAGCAGACGCATAATAATATAATCCTCCCGATCATCCCACGCCAAAATATCAGCCATTTTGTGCGATGAAAAATTAAAGCGAAAAATGAAAAATTTGCAGCTGATGCGATAAAAAGTTTGAAGGATGAACAGTGAACACTTTTTCTCCATATTCATAAAGTGTACGCAGATTATTTAACTATGGAACCAACGCTCATTTTTTATGCTGTTCTTATTTCAAGCTGTATATTTACAGTACTTTAGATACATACAGTATATTATTATTTTACATCAACCAATTTGTATCGTCTCACAATCTATGCATTCATAACGCGGTAGATATCGTACTGTAGCTGTGCGTTGAATTTGACGGATGGCATAGTAATAATTTGTATTGTAGTAGGTACGTAGTAGTTTGTATAAATTAAGCACTGTGAAAGGCCAAAGTATTATTTGTGAATACGGGAGTTTTGTCTCCAAATAAAAAGTGCTTGTGCTTCAATTTTCCCTGGAAGAAAGTGACCATGGGTGCAATCATTAATCACTCCCGGACGCGGTGTCTCATGAAAATCGCGCGATTATCCCAAGGTTCAAGGGACTAAGGAAAACGTCAACAGCAATTTTCCTTATTGCGTACAAAAGTATTAATCCAATAGTAGGTGTTTTTCTAGTTGTTAGGTGTAGATATACTGTACATAACTATTTGTATTTACCTCAATTTTCATCTTTTGTTTTTTGCCTCTTTACTATCTTACTTGCATGCCTACAAGGTTCTGGGTTCGATTCCCTCCAAAGCAGAGGTTGTAAAGATGAATTTTTAACTCCTAACCAACGACACTGGGAATTGTAGTGGATAGCCCTTTAGGTACTCAGGCGTTAAATAATTTCACGTCCCGTATTGCATTTTGCAAGACTCACTTATTAAACAAACATATTGGTATGTATATTATGTTTTTTGATGGTATATGTTTTAAGTGGTGATGCAGCACAAGAGACCTTCCCTGATCAAGGCACTTATACTCGTATCCAAAGCACAACCACATAGAAACAACACAACACACAACCAAAGCAGTTCCATCCGTTCGCCATTACGCTAAATTAACCTTTGACTCCACCCCCACAACAAGCTCCGAAACGCGCAGCCAGAAAGGTTCCATCGGATTGTATTCCGATCACGTCCGACTAAAGCCGATGAGATGAACAAGACAGACAATTTATTACCAGAATACCTAGTCCAGACACAATCGCATACTCATCGCTGCCGTGACGCCATAATTTTGCACTGAATAGTACTCATATTCTGTATACAGAGTAATATAAACTGCATACCGTAGATTCCCGTCTGTTTGTAAGGTGGATAGATAAAATTAATATGAAGCTTAGCGTGCACGATTTTTGTTGGAGAAACACATTCTAGTCAAGTTATCATCTTGGTGTATATGTGCAGTCAATTCATTCACATAAGTTACGTCATCGGACAAGCTCATAATTATCAGTTGAGATTCTTGGTTAAGGATTAAGGTTACCAAACCTTATTTGCAGCCAGAGACAAGGTCAAAAAACACAGACTTTCAGGGGCATTTACTAATCACTTTTTTTAATTAAATTGAAATGTAAATATTTTAACATACAAGTTCATACACGTTCTACTACGCCAACTACGATCATCTCAAGTCGCTTCTTGCACTGCCATTGAAAGATATTTATCTGTAAGTACCCTTATTACTTCAACAAGCAATTCATGTGTACGACTACAGACAAACAACAATACTTTACAAACAACTTAACCTACTTGGGTATAAAATTGTACTCGCATCCCATCACTGTCGACCAAGTGTGACAATTGACACATCACAAGAACATTTAAACCGAATAAATCAAGTCATCCTTTCTTCTCCGCCATACAAACCGAATTAGGGCCAGACCCGAACAAACACACCGTCCGTTGCTCTCTTAATTCGTCGCCAAATAAAGGAGACTGGTTTAACAAGATTCGATTATTCGATCCGCGCTCACCATAAAGACGGCGACAATAGAATGGATGACGTAATCACAACCACAAATAAGGCAGTTGTGAGAAATGAGATAACAGCGGTTGAATTATTGGTAAGTGTAAGGGTTCAACTCTGCATGGACCTTTAATTGAACGATTTATGATGCAAAGTATTAGACAAGCAACCAACTGGTATTATTAAACTAACCTTAGAATGGAGATTCTACTTGAATGTGTGTTCCATTACCTAGATAGACACGCATTAAAATTGTCATTGTAACCTACAGTAGAAGACTTTAAACGATAAGGAGAGATTTATCAAAGACTACGATGGTGAGACCCTTGTTCATTCGTTGCGGAATCGGTGGTCTCCACCGCCAAGACCACATAACACTCCAGAATACCAACATGCTTGCAGGGCGCAATTTATGTGTAACAAGGCTAATGATACTTCTTAAGGTCAATCAATATTCAACACTCCATACAACAAATCAACCCAGTCCCGTGCTTTGTTACCCCCATTGCTACATTATCGGATTAGTTACCTACCTAACCTTTCAACCTTGTACACACTGCGAACTCTCTCCTTCCTTGCCGAACTGGGCCTGACCCAATGCAATGTTATTCAGATCACGTTTACCCAAAACCATTGAGCTTAACACGGCGAATTATTTATTCAGACATCCGAACGGTAACTATTTACATAATTATGGCGGAGTACCTACTAACAGGAATGTGTGTCGAGTTAACATTGCCCCGACGAGTGGGTTGCCGTCGAAATAAGCACACTATTTGGTGGTATAAAGTTGAAGCCGTTTCAGTAAGTTAAATTACACATTTTATGCATTATTTTTATATATTTTTATCCGGATAACGTCCTACATTTACCTGAGAAAACGAATCTACTGTTTAATTAATGTAATAGCTAAATTGTTATTGTAACTACAACTAAATAATGGCGAATCAAAAACTCGAACATTTTGAAATTGAGCAGTATTGCAATATAAGCGTCAGTCGTTTTTCATTTGCATGCAAAGTCTAGGACAGCTCAGGTATCTTGCTATAGGTGCCATGCTATAGATAGGCAAAGCAAAACCGCTATTTTCTCACAAACAAAATCACATAGTACAAAAAAGTAATATCCAACAGTTCCGATCAAAATACATAATGGCATCAATATTTCTATATAGAAGTAAAAAGGTACGCATTTAAAAGTAAATCATACCTACATTTCGCACTTAAATAGGTCGACTTCTATGAATATAAAAAGGTTGACTACGGACTATCGCACTGAATTCATATTTTTATTGCCATCCTCTAATAGAATACTGATTAGATGGCAAACATAATATGTTCAGAAATACGTGCTTATGATTGCTCTTGGTAAATGAAATGTATGTACCTATGTATTTGTCTAACTTCGCTTGCCGAAAACAAATTCAGATCAGAGAAGGTAAGTACTTATACATAGGTAAGTTTGTATATTGTAGAAGCACCATTCTAAAGGTCTTTAAATATACTACGAATATCATCAATGTATATTGTATAGTATAAGTATACAAACGTATATATAGCGTCCAATGAGAATACAGTAGCACTCTAAAAAACAAACAACTAATGCGATGAATAAAAGAAACAAGAGTGTGGAGGTCCGCAACGGAATCTGAAACGAGGTAACGAAGTAGCCGAGAGTGCAGGGAAGGTCAAGTGTGTGTTCGCTGAAGAAACGTCGAACAAAACTTCACCTTGAAATCTTTTTGTAGGCCCAACAGCAGCTTGGGCTTTCTTTGTTATTCAATTTAAATTTCAAATGTTTTGTTTCTCGTAAAAATAAAAGGAAAACAAAACTCTAAGGGCGGCAGCACATCTCGCGCGATATACCTATAATTTGATTCCTTCATCCACGTTTAAATCTATGCCGCAATTACAGCAAATTTTCTAACATGGAGACTTTCTATTGTGTTCTAATTCATCTGATTTGTAGGGTTCTGCAATCAAATCAGATTCTAACTGCGATTTCAAGAGAACAGAAAGCAGATTTAGGCGGTCTGGCTCAGTGCCTCGTCTACGCTTGTTTCTGTATTAATTGCGTAACGCTCTCCTTGATACAATATACCAACCATTAACAGTCTCACAATAAACGGAAATATTCAAAACCGATTTCAAATGAACATAATATGTTAAGTATAGAGCAATTAATATAAGTATTATAGAGAAAACGGCACAATCGCTTCAATTCAATAGCGCTCAACAACTGTACGCCCCAAAAAGTGGAAATATACGCCAATAAATACTACTGGCACACCTGGCACCTAATACCCAACAAAACAGCTGCAAACGAAAATAAATCGTGAACCAACGACACGAGAATACACTTCCGAATGCAGCTTTGTCACGTCTGTGATTGCGATAAGAAAGAATAAAGGGTAGACTGTGACCAAAAAGTTTAAAATCGTGTTCACCCGAATATAAATCCTAGGCTTATTTTATCAGAGCATATTTCGCTGTGACAAGGAAAAACACGACTAGATAGGAACTAACTAAACGACAACCGCTCATAACTCTTGCAAGGCTTGACATGCCTGGGTGAGGATGATGTCATGTTTTACAAAACACCGACTTACTTTAACAAAGATATATTTGCAGCGAAAATTTCCACGCTTGACCTCCATACAAAACGTGTTTATAATGAAAGCGATCTTGAATGCTCGTACAAGAAGTATAAGTTTACATAATAATTTTAATGTATTAGCATCATTGACATATCAAACAAATATTTTTAAATTCATTACTTAAAAAACTCTGTAAAATATTAAGCTCGAGATCTTAAAATATTATCTTCATAAGTTACAATAAAATGTTAAAATATTCATAATCATTACGTTAATTTTATTGTGATGACATATTTTCAAAATCATTGAACATCACTAAAATTCTTACATTACCTAACCATTTATTAACCAAAAGTTTTTGTCAGGTTATGTCACGTCACCAAAAGTTAATTTTGTCCATATATATGTATGTATTTCAATAACCTGCTCGTGTAATATAACTTAAGGTGACAATAATTTTTGATTTTCCAATAATAACAATAATAATTTGCACTGCTTTTTCAATCAATCGAAAAAAAATTTAGGTACCTGTCGTACTTTTTTCGAACTATCCAGAATTCCAAAGACACACGTCGAAACATGTTCTACACTTAATATAGAAAAGCGTGCTCGTACGTGATACGATCATACAAAATATCAAACCCATTGGGTGTTATGGGGCAGCTGGCGTCGAAGAATTTGTCGCGGTCCTCAATAAATACACAACATCCATCGACGTACTAAAATATCCTGTGACGTCAATATGCTGTGGAGTTTTAAAATAATCTTATTTTGTATTTTATTATGTACGTAATTATACAAAAAAAAGTTCACCATTGATCAAAAAGCACGCTGATACTCGTACTATAACCTGCTACAATTAAAAGTTTAGAACTACATTTTTAAGTGTAGAAACGGCGGTTGTCTCAAAATTAATGGCGGTCGACATTCACGTCTTTTCGCAAGATGAAAATAACACCACTTGAGTCATTAAAGTGCTTCAATAACCAAGATTTATTATTATTAGATCCCTTTTAAACTGTGTCGGCGCTCTTTGAATATCAAATTCTAGAATTTAATATTCAAATATCTTGAGCACCTATTTATTGTGTGAATACATTTTCTTTCACAATTTAATGTTGACATTCATGTCGTTTTTTGGAAGTCGCAGTTTTTTATCTTCATTCTAAAACAAAAACTTCTATTTTCACTTGAGAACTTCTTTGTTGACAATATTATAAGAGTGACGAGTCTGGATTTGGTTTTACTGTTGATGTACTCGTACATTCGCAAGTACATTGATTCACTCTGCGTCTTAGAAACTCTGTAGCAGACAATTGACACTACCTCACATAACCTGCTGAATTGCACTTAAATCGTTACATCACTGAAAGCAGGAAGACAATTTTCCAAAATTATTTCTAAAACAATAAATTTTGCTTCGGGCATTCGTTACAAAAAAATAAGTATCTACAACAAACAATTGGAATAACACAAATATGCCCTAAATTGGTTAAAGTGATACAATATTGTAAGGTATACCTATCTACCTAAACTAGGAACATTCATTCCAGAATGCAATATGTAAATTCATTCGCAACCTCACCGGTTCCGTAGCAATGCACGGAATTCAAACCTCATAATAGCGGTTAATGTACACAGCTACAATGTATATTTATGCGCTACGCTCGATACGGATGCTCTACGGAGTCTACGGCGTAGACAATGACGTTGTGCTACGAGCTACGAAAGAATGGGTGGCTTGAAGTAAAACTTCTTTTGTGGCCTTTTATTTAAGTACTGGATCATTTTTGCAGATGTTTCCACGGAGACATTGCGTTGTATGAAAGATTACTTACATATGCATGAAGGAAATATATGTATAAGCTGTGTAAAGTTAATTTTACATTCAAGTAAATATGTACATTGCAATTTTTTAAAACATTACAAGAAAAATATGTAAAATGTATAGATCACATGTTATAAAACTATTACATTAAGACAGTTTACGTTGTCTTTACTTTCAGAAGCTAGTTTTGTTAATTGAAAATACAGCTTGTTTTTTATATATGTTCATGTTATACTTAAGGTAGGTTCTCATGGAGGGAAAAATTGTGAAAATCGTGAGTAAAGTATAATAAATTAAACTTTTCTTCTTCCGTACAATTAATTATTCGTGGCCGAACTAAGTTCGTCGAGGATCTGGAGTTTGTAAAAGATTTTTTTTTTCTTTTCAATTATTTTACTTTTGATTCCTGGTCGTCTTTATATCGTATTCTTGAGTTCATTTGGTGTCTAATAAATACCTATATAACAAAAACCACACCCATGTCTCTCTATCATATTAATCTCCAATAAACCCACAGAAAGTACATCTAATCCTAAGGTACTCAATACCTTAATATTGGATACCGTCGATAACACACAAATCATCCCCACTAGGCGCACCATATACAAGCCGTCGCGTCTTCCAACCACCCTCGTCAATCTCACCCAATATACGGATTGATAGATGTCTTATTACCTCAGTTTGCGGGGCAGAGGTTTTTCGCTATATATCTTAGTGATAAACGTTTGAACACAAGATATGTATATGCTGTAACAACGTTAAAAGAACAACAGACAATAACAACACAATCATCCTATTAAGTGTAAAATTTTTTTTATCGACAGTTTTGTAGCAAAAATTGAAACATACTAAATTTCGCTTTAGCATATACATATTTTATACATGACCTTTTTTAGTTTTCTCAAATATATCTGCCCTAACACAAAAAATAATGTCATATCGCTACAGAAAAACGTTACAACCTAATCTAGCTACGACACTCGAACAACTGAAGAAAAACATACGACTAATATAATAATAATAATAAGCCTTTAATAGATCTTTATCTTTACGCGAATTATAAAACTTTAACACTCAAGAGATAACGTGGTCTAGAATCTAGTTCTAAGCTCATATGCTAGTAACGAGAAAACTTATTCAATAATCACAGCAGACAATCCCAGCCAACTCGACTCCTCTGAGAGGAAGGTGTATGGAAACAATTGGAGGGGACTTCATAATGGAGGTGTTCAAACAATACACGGATTCAACGTACGTAACAATTCAAACGTTGGATCCATGGAAGCGCCCTCGAGGGGTTATTTTCCAGGAAATCTCATTAAATGTTAACCTGCGCGCTGTAACCGACCTTTGATAGTAAATAGCACCGATCCAAGCACTGAAAGGACGGACAATGAAAGCAAAGAAACCCTGTCGCCCTGAATAGAAGCCCAAAATCGCAGCTGAGGGAAGGCATGCTGTCATAGGTACTCGTATAACGTGTAGTCGTAAAAATATAATACCTGGTTAAATAAGGATAACTTATTATGTGGTATCTTCTTTTTATTTGATCTGGGCACAAAATTTAAGCGCACATCGAAAGTGAGTACTTGTTTTCTATGGCATATGACTGGCAGAGAAACATCTGACACGAAGACGGTTTTTAAAATTGAATTAAACATAAATTGATACACGGATTTAACAGAAACAACCCCGGTGAATTGTAGCAGAAATGATTTAATTTTGAATTTAATATTGTCAGTGGTTACAGAACAAAATTCGGTATTTTCTGGAAAGTATTTTAAATATGCGAGTAGCGAACATTAAACCCATTATATTAAACCTCGGCATCCATTTTGGATTTCATTTGCCAAAATTGACACGTGACTATTATATGTAGCAATGCCGAATTTTATTGAAAACGAAATACCAATTGATTTTGTCAGCGTTAAAGCTACTCGTTAATGAAAGGAGACTGCCAAATAGTAACGCGTTAGCGCATGAATAGGACAGACTACCTTTTATTCAAAATGCAAATCAAATATCAGACTGTACTGCAATGACGTAAGCTGTGATTTTAATTAGCGGATATCTTATTTGGGGTTTTATTCGAAGATTGTGAAACAGGCACTAGAAATAGATGTCAAATATGTCTTTTTTTTTAAATATAAATAATGCTTCCATCTTCCAAACCATGAATCCCTGTAACCTCGGCAAATATAAAAAAAGTATTCCAACCAATTATACCTACAGTTACTCGTATCTGTGTGCGGGTTGGCAAACTCTTAGCACACTAACTGTATCTACGTACGTATGTACGGACAGAGGCAAACGCCAGACACACAGGCCGCCTTTTTTTCAGCTCAAAGAGAGTTAAACAAATAAAAGGAGATTCACAACAATATGCGGGCGCTAACGAGGAGCCGCGGACTGTTGGGAGTGTTTGCGGATAGCCGCCGGGCGTGAGGGTGACGCCTTTTTTATTTATCCATTATGACGATAGGCCCTTGATTTTTAGACTTTGATGATAGGTGCGAGCAAAAAAGACCATAGACTGAGTGCTGATTAGATTGCAACAAAACCCTGTCAGTCCCAAGTAAACTTCAATAATAACCTTCAATGATAACCTTATTAGTAAACTTGTAAACTTAATAGATCAATTTATATTTCTGTGTTTGCTGTCACTTGTGGCAAACAGCTATTTGGGAGCTTATCAGAAGATTGAGAAGGAGGGCCTAAGTATAGTGCTCGAAGCACAAAGAATGATGGTTGAGTATGTTAAAATTCATTACTTCGCAAAGATTGCATATAAACAGTTAGTCGTTAGGTATACCGTCGCCTAAATTTCATGTTTCATGGAAAGATGAAATTATATTCATAGTTTAAGGATACGTACGACGTCTTTCCCCTCGAACTCTCACCTATACCTACTCGTTTCATTTCAATGAGATTAAACAAAAAAATATATCAGAAACTGGATATTCCGTCACATTCAATTTCGCTGTCAGTGCGTGGCTGCGTGGGCAAAGTTTGCTCAACGGGAAGCGTTCATTAGAGGTTCCCTCATAAAAACGCCGAGCTCGGCTTAACGCGGTGTCGTTTTCAAAACGGCTCCCAGTTATTTGGACTGGAACAAGGAAACCTGTGCTGGAAAATAATTTGCTCAGCACCTTGACCCAGTTCGCGAACGCAATAATGGTCTGCGAGAAAAATTACCTACCTATATA
>DWBH01000310.1:0-13409 GCA_018230765.1 Ernsta delagoae
GTTGATGCTTTTATAATCCAAAGAGTAAAGGTTTTCTAGGTATAGTTATTCCGAGATTTCATAATGTTTGGTCGAATAGAGTAGGAAGTCAGAAGGTGGATATCAAGATCGGCTACTATTAAAATATTAGATTTAATAAAAGAGAGCTACACACACTCCTCCGAGTAGCTACCTACATGTGAAACTTTTCTTAGTTGTTGAGTGTCATTTGTTTAATAGTAACACATTACAGTCGTGCATGGGAGATGTGTGAATGATTATCGTCATAGTTCGGGGTGAAAGGTTCACGCAACAGATGTATAAATAAAACCAAATTTTACGGCCGCATTTTCGTTTAGGAAATGGAAAGTAAACATTAAAATAAAATGTCTGTATTTACATTGCTTAACACATTTAAAGAAAAAACACATCTTCTGACTGTTGTAATAATATGTTCCTACTTATGTATGTATATAGCCATAATATCTATCACTTATAACTAGCACGTACCTACACAATGCAAGTAAAGAAGCAAAGCAAACCTATAGGTACCTACATACCAAAATATATATTCATTTTGCTTAGTGTTATGACCATTTCTGCAAATGCAATAAATACAAAACCAAACTTGAGAGATCTCTATCTAATAGGTACCTACAAATATTTATGATAAGTAGAAAGAAATAGCTGAAGATATGACCTATGAGTGTATCAAAATTAAATAGATAGGGGTACCCCCTATGAATGGATATAACAAATTAATGAACATCAATCACTTATTAGGAAGAATATGCAATTGAATATAGGCGGTAATCGCATGCGGCGCGGCGTTTGCGTTAATTATGCGCTATTTTCCGGTTGCTAAACACGATTTTCATCGCTGTTTTAGTTCCGCACTTTACTCGCATTTACGTTGTACTAACCAATTATTAGGATATATTATTTTGTTTAATATTTTTGGCTCTATGTAGGTAAATATCGGATATGTTTGTTTGAAAAAGTAGGTAAAAAACTACTTTAACTATTTGTTTCATATAATATATATATAGACATATTAATATATATAGACATATTATTATAAAACTTAAAACTAAACTAATAAACTAATAACACCGATCGGGCACAGAAGATTTGATTTACAATTAAGCCTTAAATATTATTTTATGTAGGTACCCATGTTTAAATTAATATAGATTTCCGCTATTGCTTGTGGTGTTGGTGCAGTTTTATTTGAGTAGCTATGTTCATGGTTCATGGTGTCTTAAATAAACCATGAACATTCATTTCTCTCCTTAATATTTCTATAACAGAAACAAGTTCTATCTAGATTCCATATAATAAGTACCAACCCAAGAAAAGTTAGTCGTAATAATGGTAACCTTAACATTGCAATACTATGTACTCGTACCTCGTCAACGTTTAGTTATCCACGGCATCGGCTGGGAACGCGCTTTCACGGCAAGTTTACAAACGACATTCCCAGAGTCAACAATTGCCAAGAACAATGATACTAACATCAAGACCATTGACTGTTGACTTGCTTCAGCACGTATGATTAGGCGGTCGACGAGTGTTGGTGATAACGTAAACATCACAAAGGTTTACGCCAAATCGAATGCCACATTTGGGCATATCATAAGCTTTTTGACAGCCATAATGAGTGCCTAATTGTAAGCATACCTAATTGTAACTCAAGTTAAGTTGTTACCTACCTACTCTCTATTCTTTACTAGCAAGTAGTGTAACAGGGCATTTACTCATGCATCGACACATTGTCGTGACTTGTGATGAATGAACATACTTACTGATACAAAACCATGTGCGATATCCGCACGACACAAACATTTAAAACAGATCATTTTCCAAACGGTTCCGTAGATTGAATAAACTCCTTCATAAAGGAAAACTAATTGTTGCTTTATTTTTAAGAAATGTTACGACGGTTGGAAAAATTGGTGTATAATTGTTATGATCACAACAATATAATGTGTGATGTGTCATTATTGGATAAAAAATTTGCAAAAAGAAAAAGATTCAATGTAATTCAGAAGAGGTTACGTTATTTTGAAGCACTTCTTCAAAAAAAATTAAAATGAATCAGTAGTGCACAGCTGATTGGATACACTCGTAAAAAATATTCATTAATGACTTTCCATGTTGTCATGTATCAAGGTCACTTTGATTTTATGGAGAAACTAGTTTTATCTGAGACATAGCTCATCAGAGAAATACATAATATTGTAGTTTAACAAGTTTTAGAAATCAGAAGAATGATTCTTCTGAGACGTTGTGATGACTCATCCTCTTCGGATTTTTTGCGAATAATAAAATACAAAATGTTAAAAAAAAACATTTTATGGAAATTACATAAAAAACAGAGCTACCATATCTTAGCAAATTGTAAATCAACAAATATAAGACTTAAATTAAGATTGAAATTAAAGTTAAGCAATACTAGGATTTAGTATTCAAAAACGCTTTAATCGACTACAGAAACTAAAAAAAATACAGGAAAGTCTACTCTATTTAAGGTAGAGATATAAATTTACATCATATTCGTATGCAGAAATTGTCAGTGTTATTTTTTTCGCATCATTTTTCTTTATATATTTTATAAAATATCTTGCACTCATATTAAATAATATTCAGACTGATAGTTCTAAATCTTTACAACAAGACAGTTTTATTTTTAACTCTTAAACTTAAAACTCGTCTACAGCTAAAACATAAGTATTTAAACGATTAGCGAATTGGGTTTCTAGATTCTCTCTTATCATTCTATGAGAAAAGTTAAAAATGAAAGTAAATCGTAAGCACATAGCCCCAGTGTCCACTTAGCCTGCTGATAGTTCCACTGATATTTTACGATACAACCAACAACTGATACAAGACAACCTGAGACCACATACCTATCAGTTAAGGTGCGTGAAGTATACTCGTATACGACACGCTTCGATAGTAGTCGTACTATCGATTCTATTAATTAAATACATAAATATGACTCAATATCAATCATAGTTACGTGAAGCACAGTAGGACTTTACTGAGACAGAATCATAAATTCAAATCAATTAGGTTTTACTGATTTATTTATAGCATAATTTAATCACCAGATTTTAGTTATCTCAGGCATCAAAATTTAATAACACTAGCGATGTAACTAGAATCCATAATAGCACTTGTTTATTTCTGCACAATTAAGTACCTACCTACTATTATTACGTTATTTTTACTTTGCTAAAATAAAAAAAACCTGAATAGTTAATTACCTATAATAAAATATGTAGGTACTGTAAAAACTTTGTTTTTCTCACATTTTCTTGGATTTTTTTTTGAAAACCTACAGTAAGATAAATATTTAAGATAAATGTTATGGATATTATTTACATAAATCAAAAACTGCCAAAACATTCTTCACACTTTCCTTTGTCGTTGTATGGTTCATATTTCACGATTTCTATGTAGTAGGTACCTATGTTTGACGACCAAATATTAATTATAGCGTCTTCTCGTAAAAGGTGCTTAAATATTGCGCGTACTTACGTAACAATTTAAAAAAGAAATTTTTTGTAACTCTCGAAGAATTTTTCTTTGTTATTGCCTTTAATAAAACTTTAAATTATAAATATACCTACTAATATTTCAGATTTTCAACACAAACTATTTAATTGAAAACTTTGTAACTCAATCCTTACTTATGTACATACTTATCCTTACCTATTTAAATCAATCATCTGATAAAAGTCCTTAATGGAACACATTTACAACTGTCGCATTTCTAAAAACCAATTACTTATCAAACTTTTTAAGGTCAGCATAAGCTTAATATTAAGAACTCGATAGCGACAAAAGTGACACAATGTTTCTAAGTAGGTACCTATGTATATTAGTTTTTTAAAACTATAACATCTAAGCTTTCATAATAACTTTAAAAAGTACATAAATGTCATCCATAAAGCTTAAAGGTTAAGGAAACCTTTCCAGTGTTTGTTTAACAAATCACTCAATCCTTATCAGTTAGTTTGTTTTAAAATTCCTCGGCCGAGGGACACATCCTTTAAAAAGCTACTTAGATAAGTACCTACACTCTACACTCTAAAGTGTCTAAAATGTCACTCTCTTAAAATTGTGAGAAACTTGTTAGTCATAGTAATATCGTAACATAATGGCCTTAGCAGTTTGAAGCTTGATTTTCTTTCAAGCTTATGTATAATTTAAGTCAGTTTCTCCAATAACAGGAAATTTCGTGGTTCATGTTTTCTAATGATTAATGTTATTTGTAAAATTTGGCTAAATTATTTTCATTCTTTCGTTTTATGTTGTTACAAATTTAAAGAAAAGCTCCTGTAGTTCTCGGGTTTATCACATTTTTATATTAGGTATCAGTGACAGTTTCTATAGTAAAAATCGACATTAATATCTTCTTTAATTACTTCGTTGTTCTTGCATTATTTTATTTACAATGGCTAATATTATTTAACCCCTAACGTATGTTTCGCCTATTTAATATTAGAAACATGTAAGATTGTAACATATTAAGTAGCTACTGGTAGATTCGCTCTTTCAACTTTGGTGTACCTAATTCTATAACACTCAATATTACCTATAGAGTTAAGATTAGATTAGGTAGTTCGTAAGCTCGTAACCATTATTCTGAATCGAATACACCTAATTGCATTATTATATCTACGGGGAACCAAAAATTGATAATAATAATAGGTATTATCGCGCCACAATGTAATAACTCACCGATATTGAAGTCATTGTCACCACTTATAATATGAGGAGTTCGAAACACTTAGTCCTTTGCTCATCACTAAACCTCGAACGAATCCGGGTCGTCATCTAACGTGACGATGATCCTCAGTTTGCATATCGCGGTATTTGATAAGCTGATAACGTTCACTGTCACCACATAACGTGCACCCGCTCCCGCAGTTACAAGGGAACAGCAGCGGATATACCACTAAAAAGTCGACGGTTCCCACGTGAGAGAAATGCGTTTGGACAAACAATGGTAGAGGCTGCGCGCGAGTTGAAAGGTAGGCAAAAAGCGAATGAGCTCAAATCGCTCGCACCGCCCCTCCGCTAGAACGCCACTCTACCTGCTGACCCATTTCAAATACGTCGGCAATCCTATAAGGAATTTCTAACCCCTGACGAGGCCGAACTACAGGGTCATAATTACAATAAAAAATTATGAACGTGTTACACATTCTCTGGAGATCACTGACACGGCTTGTAATCAAGGAAACGATTTATTCGAAATAAAATTTTATAGCTTTTTAAATATGTTAGAGAGCATCCCCCCAAAAAACCATACAACTCGGTCGCAAGATAAATTAGTATTTTGAAGACTCCAAACTCTTTTAATCTATTTTAGCTTCATATCCTAGCATGCCAAACGAAACACCCAATTATTTCGGCCGATAGCACTTCAATCGAGGCCATTATGGATTCTGTCACGCAACGTGAAATAAAGGAAATAAGTTTATTAATAGACATTTTTTAGGTATTCCGCACTGTTCATTATATCGTACATGATGATGACAAGTTATAAATTTGCGGAAGTTAATGTGAAATGTTTCTAACTATTTCTCAATATTTTGATATTATGCCCTGTGAGTAATATAAGTAGCTACTAACTTGCAAATCTTGTAATAGACACAGTGTGGCTTAGGAATTTATTTGCTCTCTTTTAAAGCGGTAAAAAACCAAATATTTTACAGATATCGAGCAATATTTTAGATGAAATGTAGCTTAGGTAGTCGAAAGTGTCGGACAAATTAGCGTTTAACTTTATCATCTTTATCTTCCATCACCCAGTCAGATCTTCACCATCAAAATCATAATAGGGACATAGGTACCCTACCTATTGAGAAATTTTTCGTTGTTTGTACATTTTGTGCAATTTATGAATTTCAAGTAGATACCGGACATGAAGTAAAAAACAGGAGAAACCTCCTCCCGTAGGTAGGTGCTAAATAAAACTAAAAACTATATAAATTCAGGCAAAGCCAAATCGATTGTTTAATATTATTATAATTTAGTTACATAAAATTGTAACCATGACCAAGCCCGTGGTGTTTCCCACGTCTACAAACCCATGAAATGTCTATCACGAAATTGACTGAGTGCTATTGATCACAAACAAATCGAATAATCACGTTCCCTGGCCCTGAAGACCAACCACAGAGCGATCATAAAATGTTTTCTTTTTTTATTTCATAATCATAACAGAGTGAGTGACCCCTCAAACATTAAAAGACATTCATTCCCATTATGTAGGTAGCTTGGATGTAGAGCGTGAATTTCTAGTGATAGTTGTCACCCCTTGTGAGAAATGCAAATGTAGAGTTTATGAAAAATTGAAATCTTGGAATAGATATTGTATTTGGGAATCCTAAATAGGACACTTTGCTAAAGATACCTACCTACTATAAAAAACTGTCTCACACCAAAAAACCAAAAAAGCTAATAAAGTATATCTCTAGCAGACTGGTGTAAGTTTAGAAATACTTTGTAGAATAACATGTTTTTACTCTCTCCCTAAAATATTTTTGGCAACAAAAAAAAATTTGCTTTCATTCCTTAATTGCTTTTTTGTTTTCTTTAAATATGTACCTATTAAAATGTAAAGAATGATAAAAAATTGCGAATTTCGCTTAGCATTATGCATTAAACATTTGTATTCAATGTAGAGCAGAAGGTATTGAGTGAAAATGGAAGATTTCGAGAAGCACCAACGTACCACATTTACTAAGCAGCTCTGCAGCCTTTCGCAAAATACTGTCATTCTGTTCACGTCCACGTCGGATTTTGAAACCGGACTCGAATGTTTATGTCTGTTTTACGGTCTATTGAAAACAAATCTTCATTTAATTTTGTTTCGTAACCACAATGATATCTTGTTCACGTTATATACGTAACTACCTTTCCACATTTTCAGGAACTGTAAAAAACCTTGTATTTTTATTAAAGGCAGATCAGACAGTAATAATACTAATTAGAAACACAAACATATGGGAAACACATAAAAAATAATATTTGGTGGTACGGTAAGTATAGGTTTTAAGCCCCAGCACAACAAGGAAAAGACACATGAAAGACAAAGAGTCTTGTTTTTAAAATGAAAATGAAAATTATTTATTTTCACAAATATGGGTCTATATACTCTACCTCTGACTAAACCATAATTATAACCTACCCTTAGATAGAGATAGTCTCACTAGAATAAGAGATTTCTCATTGTTATCAATTTAGAAGGGATTAAAAGTGTATAACATGTCTATTTATGAGTTGGTAGCTACTTATCGTTTAAAAGAAATTTATTGTACCTAACCATTCTCATAATGACGATATAAATACCTATTAATAATATTTTACTTGACTTGATGTAAAGAACTACTAGAAGTTAGTTGATGTACGCGCATCACGCAATTTTGGTGCAAACATTCTTAATGCATCCAGGTCAAACTTTTACTCAAAACGAAAATGCATTTTATCGCTTGAAAAACAACACACGTGAATTCACATTATTATTATTCCAATTGCATAAGTTGCGAAACAATGCCACTGTTTCAAATTTGTATTCACAACGTACGAAAGCATCACGACTATTTGTGATTTCTTAAGAGTCAAAGGCCGTATCTGACGGACAATGTGACAGTAACCGCAACATGCGGTAAAATTTCCAGATTATGCCTATTAGATAACACTGCATCAATCCCAGCAGCTCGAATACGCGTAAAAGTACGTAGGTACTGCCGACTTTTTCTTATGTCATGTAGTAAGGTGGCAATTTTAACAGTGATAAGACTTTTTCGAATTAATTAGCGAATCAGTAGTCAGCTAAAACAATTCAAGAAATACTTTTTACTATTTTTGTAATAGTTATTTATTTTACTGAAATTCTTTATTATCAGAATGGCTCAACTTCTTCAGTTTATTGAAGTGCTCACTACGCTATGTGCATTAAATCGCTAAAATACTGTGATTTTATTAAGGTTAAAAACGTTTATAAATTCTCATAAAGACTAACATTAGTCACTTACTTACATGAGAACATTAAAAAGAATAATTCGTACCAAATGTTCGTTATTGTAAAAATTTATCTATGTAACTACTTACTCAATTAACAAATTAATTTATTAGTCATCTATTTTATAATAAAAGGCGAAACAAAGTAAAGGAACCGTTAGCGCACTTTTGTTGCTACTACGTTCGTGCAGATTAGCAGCTAGTATCTAAAGATTGGAATCTCATATTTGTCAATGAACAGATTGCATCCGGTGCATTGGTACTAAACTGATCGATCGAGGTTGTAGAGACATGCGAGTGAAAGCGTATATCACACGATAGTAAATTAAATAAGCCTTACGAACCTAATGGAGACACCTTCAATAAAGGACTCATAGGAACGCTTCTAAATTCATATTTTTTATTATTTGTGCTAGCTAGTTACTTATAATGAAACGACAAAGTTGCTTAAGATAGATACTATTATACCTACAGACTGTAGACATAATTTCAATCACACATTAGAGGCGAATCTCAGTATACACTTATTAGTACTAATGTCATTATCATTACAGAGTACATTATACATACTGAGTTATCATCTACTCGTACCCTACATTGCTGTATCATGTAAGTAAGGTATAATATTAAACCGAGGCAGGTAGGTTCTAACCTAACATCTATATAATCTTCATCACCTCGTATTGCCTTGCTAGGTTACTACTAATATACATATATAAGTGAAATGTAAAAACTGCATGATCATTTACACTTCTATGCACATTAGAAGATTTTAACAAACTTTATCATTGATTCTCAAGAAATAATGAAATAAACGATACTCTACAGTCGCCTCTGTTCATTTGCGGAAATAACAATTAAGCATCGTGTACACTTGGCATTGAAAACAATGACGGCATCTGGAACGATCCCAAGCTCTTTTCCCTCACACTATGTAATCTAGAGGTGATAGGACTAAAATCTACCTTATATTCTGATGGCAAAGTCGATTATCCCATGTATCCAGCCAATGACTGCGACTTACAGCAAGTATTTGGTTAATTCCCCAGACAAATTTGACCCTGATTTCCCACTAAAGAAACAATTCTTACTTGTGTTGGTTAGTTCCAAGCACATTAGAACGATTTCTTTAAATTCCTTACTTTAAGTTTGTAATACAATGTCATGAAATATATATGAATAGCCTGAATGAGTCTTCTCAGCTTCGTCTGCGTCCCATGGAGCTATAAATTGAATTAGGTAGATACTATCTCTATCTCTCCAAAAAAGGTTAAAAAAGCAGCAAAAAGTATCCTATGGAAAAAGAATTTTGTAAATCGGTCCAGTAGATTCGGAGCCTATTCAATACACCCTAAAAAACAAATCTTTCTTGTGTGTATATAATATTAGCAAAGAATAAATTATTGCTTTATTTTAAACTTAAGTTACTTAAGCTTTTATTTATTCGTTATAAGACAGTAAAGAAAATAGCAAAGAGAATTTTTATATTTTTTATTAATTTTACTAGTTATCTACTGTGTGACGTGTCGTGTCAAATGTCAGTTTATGACACTAACCTAAAATATCCACTTATGATATGAAATTTTTCAGATTCAGATTATTTCAGAATTTTAAATTTAAAACTAACATTTTTATGACTGTTATAAATACTGAGTGCGTTTTCATTGTACTTCTAGTAAGTTTCATGAAATACTGTATATGCGTCAAAACATACAAAGTACGACGCATTAACGAATCTTCGTACTTAGTCACAAGTTACCCTGAAATGGACTATGATGACTATTTACAGACATTCCATCTGAAAGCTGATAACAGCGATAACATGATTTCAATAAATAACGATAAAACATCGTCTAATGCCACTGATAAGAGCCACGGCTCTACTATAGCTGTGGGGGAAAAGAAATACAAATTTCATCACAAAATTCCAGCATCAGTAATCGAGAATTCGAGACAAAATTACTTTAAGGATTTCTATGCTACAATGAAGAAAACAAATACTAAGACCCCGTATCACAAAAGTATGCTAACTGAAACTTCTAGTCATAAGTTATATGATACTGGCCGCAACCTGAAAATTGCCAGAAAACTCGCTTCTTTACTCATAATGGGAGTTGATTGTAAAAATGGCTCATTTATTTACACTTAGTAAAATAATGATTTATAAAGTTAATTTTACTAAGTGTAAAGTATGAAACAGTGTGACATTCAGAGAGAAGATAATGTGAAACCTAAAGGCTATCTCTCACCACCCGCCGGCCGCTGCCAAATTGCCGGCAAAAACTAGTTTAATAGCTACTTATTACATAATAAATATTACCTATTTTATCCTGCACTCAAGTTGTTTTACTGATTGATTAAGTACCCGGACAATTGTATGAAGTTGTGCACATTTTAGCCGTCGGATGGAACACAGAACTTGTGGGACATGTATAATTTTGCCGGATCAAAATACCATTAGGCGACTTCATGCAAATGTAGTAAGATTTACATTGCTTATCTGCAACAGGATATCTTCCTGGGTATGCACAGGAACTATTTGTAGCAGATATTGTGCTGTTACATTTGTAGGTGGAAGAACACTGGTTTGTGAACGGGTTGAAGAGAGTGGGCGTTGGACAGACGTAGTAGTACGGCTGGTGCTGGTTATTCCCAATGTTGATGCAAAGAGTGTAGTTCTTGCAGGTAACGTCATCTGGGTCTGCATAGCGACCACTCAATTTATCGGTGCAGTTAACAACAGCATACACGTGCCAGGCGAATGTTGCAAAGCAGATCACCTGCGGATATGGTATTTGTTTTTTGTTACCTACTGCCGAATAAAACTTACATTTTTATTAAAGGAGGTAACTAAAGCCTTTGATATGTAATGAACAAAAGTTACAATCTAGGTAAGTAGCTACCTACTAACAAAATTATTAATTTAATACATTTTTATCAAACTTGTTGAAATTGTCATAACGACAATTTCGAGAACGTTAAAGTGTTAATAAAATAAAATAAAATAAGTCCATGCTTACCCGGATTGTTAATGCAATACTGAGGTTGTTATTCAACGTTAGGTACATCTTTAATGACATTAAAACCACTAGGTAATACGTTTAATTTATGTAGGTACTGTAATTAAAGTGAAATTGATATTTATCAACAAATATTTACTTTCACGGAACAATCTTTTATTACCTGACATATCGGTTTTATGATAATAATTGCTCAAAGGATTTATCTCTACTTGATTGTCTTAGTGTCCTTGCAAACGTAGGAAACAAAAAAAATGTGGTTTGTTTACAATAAATGAAGCAATTTTAAGATGCTTTCATTGTTCATTTATTTTTTTAAAGCAATACTCTATACAACGCTATATATACACATAGCTACAAAATTAAAAAATAAACAATTATGTTTTCTCAATGTCCTTATACTAAATGCCTTTTGTCAATTTTAATAACAATTTTGTACATTTAGTTTTGGTTTCAAACCGAGCTTGTTATCACACCTAAAGGTTTTGTACCCTTAAATTGTATTTTATCTAACGTGGTCTTCTGGCGATTTTATTATGAGGTTTAATCAACTTTAATCTCACATCACAACAAGTAAGTGCATTAGATGCTAGGTACACGTATAGCTCGTCGTACAGACTCTTGACGTAGGGCTGAACACAGATGTTGTTGGACAAGTATACTCATATTGCAGTACTGTTCCATTAGTGGCTACTACGCATAAGTAATACGTCTGACAAGTGGTGTCGCTGGGGTTGGCGAATCTACCAGCGGCTGTGCAAGTAAATGTAGTATCCGTTGTGTCGGTACAGTTGTAATCAGACTCGCAAAGTGTCGTATTTGGATTGAAGTAAGTAGAATCAGGACAAGTGTATGTAGTTTCCGTAAATGTGCCATTGATTTCGACGCATTCGATATATGTTGTACAATTGTCGGAACCCGGATCTGCGATGTAGCCGTCTGCAGTACAGACAGAATCAGTTGTATCCGTTGTATTAGTTACATTACAAACGTAATTGGTGGAGGCTGTGCATTGTGATGTGGTTGGATTGAAAACTGAAGTGGTAGGGCACACGTAGTTGTAGGACACGTAACTGTCGGTAGAGGTGACGTAGACGCATAACGTATAGTTCTGGCACGTGGTGTCGGTTGGTTCTGCGAAGCGGCCTGCTCCTGTTTCTGTGCAGTTGACGGCAGCATTGGCTTTCCATGCAATTATTAACACCTACAAAATAGCAAACCTGCTTTATTTTATTCAAGTTCTTGAAAAGAGGACACTGGTGTCTCTTTTCTCTTTTAAATGAATTACTATTTCGACAGGGGACACGACCTAAGTATTGTATTTAGATTAGGTATGTTAAGAATTGTGTAGCTAGGTAGATAGATACGTATTTAAAAATATAGGTAATCATAGACAAGTCACGCCAAAATCCGGTCAACATTTTCTACAATCTCTACAAATAATGGAAAAAGATACAGCACTATAAAGGAAACTACCTAATAACAATAAATGTTGTGATGAGAAATATTAAAAAAGCCGAGAATATCTTTCACGTTTTTGATATCACCTACCATATCACTTTTCACAACAGAACGTTTAATAAGTACCTACTTGTAACTGATACTCACAAGAAAGACACTCAATCCTAATTTGGTCCCCATTTTTGCACGTATGTCCATCAAAAAATGGAAATCTTTTGCTTTTATACGTAGGAAACTGGCCATCAGATCACAAAAGACGATTGTAAAGATTAAATACACGATTATTATGCTAGCATCACGTCACCCATAAACAGATTATTCGGTGCCCAATTTAGTAATTACTATATTGGAGTATCTGTTCTCTTTGCTTTTAATGACATCACTTTGATTATGCCTCAATTACTTACTATTTTAAGAGCTTTTTTACCGACTTCAAAAAAAGAGGAGGTACTTATTCGATTCGTCTGTATGTTTTTTTTTTTTGTTGTCAATCCCACTTTTTGTATTCAGGTCCTACAACGAAATACCTTGGTACTTAAGAAGTCAAAAGTAGCATCAGGTCTTAAGCATCCATAGACAGATCTTCCTCTAGGTTCTCTAGGCTACTTAAGTGAGGTATTTTAGTTGAATTTGGGTGTTCATCTTTTGTCTTTTGTTCATCATTTTGTCATTCATTCGTAACCCTAGTTAAAAATAGCTCTTAGAGATATGAAAAATAGATAACAACCTATTCGCAGACCTAACGAATATACATACAAAATTTCATCAAAATCGGTCCAGCCATTTCAGAGTAATTCGGAGACAAACACGGTGACAGGAGAATTTTATATACATACTACCTGACCCCGCGAACTCCGTAACGCCTATTAAAAATATCACTTAGGGATATGAAAAATAGATGTTGGCCGA
>DWBH01000311.1:0-13407 GCA_018230765.1 Ernsta delagoae
ATTAAATATGAAGAATTTTTTCTGTAACATATCTGTTCTATGTAATAAATACATACGTTAAAGTTCTGGTTATGTACCTACCTACCGGGAATCAAAAGTTTAGCTCTTGGAGCCAAAGCCAAAAATATTTGAAACTAATACTAGATAATAAGCGACATTAAAATAACTAGCTGAAACAAAATATAATCAAATTAAAAACACAAACGCACTACACACATGAAACGTCAAATCAACGTAGATTAGGTACTTGGAAGATGAATGAAATCCTTTAGTATAAAATTAATATAACTAATACTAACACGCAGCGTATACCTTTGCCATTTCATAAAAACTTAAGGTAAGAGATTCTTTATATTAGCGGCTTTGCCATCAGTAATAAATAGCGGAATAAATACAATTTGTGATTGTTTTAAGAAGTGAAAGATCTGACTTAATTTGTAATGTTTTTCTAAAAACTGGAGTTTATAGAAAATGAATAGTTTATAGAAAGCATAATTGGAAAGCTATCACTGTGAACTTTCTTGATTTATTTTCAATTCATCGATGAAATAGATCTTTCATATTTTAAAATAACTCAACAGTCGAAAATGATTTAGTAACTTTGTGCGTAAGAATGAAAAATGGAAAGCAAAATTTTAATTACACTTAACCACAAATGCACCACTCGTTCTAAATATATTTTAGAACTTAATATACGTACGTTTAAGTATTGATACTTGATTCAATAAAACTATTGAAATAACACAATGCAAAATATGTACCAATAATTCAATATTTCAGGTCTTTCGAATAATTCAGTAACGAAAAAAATTAGATTTTCACGAGATCAATTTTTACTTTTCTAAATCAATAAAGTAAAAGAAGAGGGTTACACACTAAGAAAACTTATGGACACATTATAAGTGTCAAAATGTGACTAGAGAATGGCGTAAGAATTACGCTGAAACAATATAAGGATTGATTATACTAGAACAGTACCATGAACATTATTTTAATAAAATACCACAAAACCTAATGCTAAATTAACCGAAATATCTGACTAGCTTCATAAATATTATAAATTACGATTCAATAAATAATAATAAATTAGAATTTAACAATGCATTGTACGTAAAGTTGCTGTTTAACTGTTGTCAAAACTGTAACTAGTTACAAATAAAATAAACAGTGCAATAAATGATACAAGTGGGTTCGACATTACCAAAAGTGCGAAGGCGGAACAGGTGATTCAGTTTTTTTTTCAAAACATCAGAACTGTCGAATACAATCTAGTATAACATGAACACTAAACAACTAAATCATTTGCCACGATTTTTCTAGTAGAGCCTTAAAATTTAATCCGAACCGTCTAATCATACCAAAAGTCAGTCAGCAAATGCTTCTTGCCAAGAAACATTCCGACTTATTGCCAAACTTCCATTGAAGGCTTCAACGTTTACAAAAACCAGTACAAGATCAAATCGTAGCAAAGATACATTTTACCACACGTTTAATTTAAATTCCTACACAGATATAAACCTTAACTACCGAATAGCATTCAAGTTCATTATGAAAAAATATATCATTGGAAATATTTTTCAACGTCTCTCCTTAATCTCAAACCACCCAAGAACAACTTAATTATGGATGTGACAACCGAATTTTATAACTACACGTTTATCCCTAACAACATTTTGGCAACAAACATTATTTTTTCTTTTTTATTTCTTACCATCAATTTCAACAGTAACGCCAACATTATTGAAGTTAACATTACCTTCGTTAAATTTACCAATTTTTCTCGAATCCGTTTATCATCGTCTCAAGAAAGAAGATACAGAAATGTGTCGACAGAACAGAGACATTTGTTTTGCTCCAGTTGACAAACTGACTATCCAACACAAATTTGACTATCAAATTTAATTTATAAATAAACTCTTCCTTCAGTTTGTCACCTGGAAGCAAATTGAAGCAAACTGACAAAGTGTAGTATACCTAAATGAAAAAAGTATCAGATTTTTTTTTATTTATTTTTTAAAATTTTATTTTTCTGTGATCAGTCTTAAAATTGAGTCGTACGACCTAAGTAAGAAATGATGAACCCTTAAAGTTACCTTAAAACATCGCTAGGCCTGAACTAACACGAAATCTGCTTGAGGTCAATGGTGAATTTTATATTAACTGTGGAAGTATATCAAGAGCTATTTCAGGGGAAACACGAGAAGGCATATAGTTTGTAAAGTGTAAGCGACGATTTTACGATGATTCTTCACATAATAGTTGTTCTTCTCAATAACATTTTGCTTTTCGTAAAGACAAGTCGTCACAATACCCACAATGTTCATACAATTTTAACAATTAAATCGGAAGCAGGAAAGTTTAACTGTCTAAGGAAAAGGCTAGTAAGGCTCTCGGGGAAACTAATTTACACCACCCCAAAACATATATTATTGGATTTAGAATAATCAACATTGAATAGTATTCACTTTATAATTACCTTAACACTAAAGAGTACAAAAAATAAAGGAAATATTACGAATATTTTAAAACCAACAAGTTATTAGCGAAAACTATCGCATCTCATATACGAACAACATTGTTTTTTTTTCGTTACAGTAACACTATCCATACTTATGAAGTAGAGATGTAAAACAGATCGATAAAGATACTCAACAAGTGTCCAGCCGCTCGCGAACGCTGCCGGAGTGACGATCTCAATACTCAGTATCCTTTATCTACAATACACAGATCGTTTCCCTTCGATTATCCTCATTGTATCAAAAATATCTGCTAAAACAGCCCTTTCCCTTAGAGAAAACTCCATAGAGTACAATTTGAACAGTCTCAAAGTAACTAATGTAGGTAACAATATCAAAGTTTTTGGGGATATGCACGAATTGAAATTTCCAAATCAACAACTATCAATACATTAGGACGTAGATGAAGCGATAACTATACAGAATGCTACGGCAACACCTAAACTAGTATGATATAATGGTACAGGATTATAATAAGCACATATTCATTTCGTACCATAAATGCATATTAATGATTGTTTGAAACACGGAAATATTTAAGTCTGTACAAAATTCAATTGAGTTCTTTCGAACTTCTCTTATAAAAGGATTAAAACATTCCTTTAAATTTAAGGCCACGGCGTATAATGGTGTTTCAGTAGTACGTAATAGTAAAATTACTGAAGTTTACAATATGTCTTTACAGAAGTCATCATACTAGAGACTGGCCTTATATACAGTAGAAGCTCGTGGTGCTTTGTGGATGCACTGGCACATGTCTTCAAAGCGGTGGATTCACCAGCAGATCGAATATTCAGTGTTTCAAATGATAATGCCGAGCGACGCATTTTGATAGAAAAGTGCGACAAACAGTGTTTCGTCGGAACATCTTAACCTACGGTGATTACACTACCAAGAGCATTGGGTGAGACTGCTCTACTTTTAATATTCGTATGTAAAAATATCCGTGACAGACTGTTCAAAGCTCAAGGTGTCTTAACAACTAGACTAACATAGACAATGCCATATCTAAAAATACACACTACACCATAACGCTAAGTAGGATATAATTAAAAATATTTTTCATAAGCAGTGTTTTAATCTGGCAGGATGTCATTTATGTGTAAAATTTGAGTGTGGACAATTCAAGCATCATATAACTAATTTAGTTTAAACTTACGTGCATACACATTTTACGATAACGTTTAATTTTACCTAAAAGCAAATTCACCTGCGACTAGCTTCAGTAAGAAAGATTCCAAACTATCTATTTCGCTCTATCTTCCCAACGTCCTATCAAACTTCAACAAAAGCCAATTGGTCTATTTAATTTTCATCTATTTTCAGTGTCACTCCACTAGGTGGATGATATGTTAAGCCTTAACATGTGAAATAATTTACTATTAAAACTTTTCAATTTTAACATCGAGAAACCTGGCTCAGTATTGTCAGCAGATCAAACATCAAAATTTTCAAACTTCACTAACCGTTCCATTTCGTCAACCGTCGATCTTATAATAAGAAACATTTCTTTTGATATGTCATTAGCTAATCCATCGACTATTCTATGCAGTTTCATTTGGAATCTTTCCGCGTATAAAATATTATCATTAAATAAAATCACACACCTTACAGTTACAGAGTAAATTACCTTAACACACGATAGGAAAATAAAATTTCGAGTACGTAAAATTATATATTTGTAAGTCATTTTGTTAATTTGAATAAGATAAACAATATTCAATACAACAGCCCACCCACATTTATGTGTGACAAACGCTAGTTAATATCGCAGTTATCTCGAAAAATAGATCAAGATGTCGATCATGAGATTAATTTTATACTATTTATTTAAAATCTAGCGCTACTTAGCGTACATAAATGTGGTCTGTTTCAAATAACTTGCAAAAATACATTTTACGTTAAAGATACTATGTTACACGAAGAGCAAAGAAATGCATAGAAATTTAAAGGTACGACGATTAATGTTAATTTATACCTAAATTCAATATTAAAGTAGAATCCATATTATATAAAACACCTTAAGAAAAATCCAAAATTTTAATACAAAATTATATTATTGGGAAAATAAATACTATTATCTGCAAACGTCTCAACTAACATAAGCGATAGTAAAATATTTTCTTTTACAATAAAATGTATCATAAATTCAAACGTGAGTTAAATTTAAAAACATTCTGAGTTAATCTTTGGGGATGGATGGTTTGTGCTAATATGCGCTTTGTTACTTTCATCTTAAAATACAACAATCACATTTTCGACACACGTTCCTATACGGAAATAAACATCTTACAGAAACATAAGTAGTCTCTTCAACTTCCCTCACGTTACTAAACCGAGGGCGACTCTTTCCTCTTATAACCTCACTTCAGTCATCGAATGCAGTAAAATCATCGCATGCGTTATTTTTAAGAAAAATATCTCAAAAATCAAGTGAAACACCAACGTTCTGTGCAAAGTCCACTAAAATATCAATATAATTAGCGAACTAATGAAATACAACAGTGGTAAAATGTCGCTGCTTAATATAATCGATAAAAGCGATGATCAAAAATATCATAAATTATCAAAATTCAATGAGAAAATCAATACAATTCCTGAGCAATTAATATCGTTTACTGCAACTGGTACATACAGCGATGTATTCGAAGTTCCTGTGACGATGGACATAATACCTTACTATTACAAAAAGACGAAGTCGCCTCGTGCGAGCATAATTCAGACATCACTAATTAGTACACTCGCTGTATATACACAGTTTTCAAACTCATCGCATTCAGTAAACAGACGTAAAAGCGACAATGTATTTACAATACCTTGTAACGTATCGTTAAGTTTTATAAAATTCAACGCTCCACTACGTAATAAGTGACCCAAACAGTCAATCACATACAATCTGACAAGCTAACATTGATACATTACTCTCTACTTTGATGAATACATTAACAGGTGATTTTTTAACCGTTAGAAATAATTTCAAACAATGTATTGCTACAGATATGGTTACAGTTAAACCCTTACGTGTCGACACTATTCTCGACCATACGGATATTTCAGAGTCGCTCAACAACAATTCCGGCGTTCTAACATACCATTTCACATCCTAATAACATTGCGTCGACCTAAATAACATCTTACAAATACTTACTAAACGCTCTTATAATTTCCATTATAAAAATACACACTTTTTCTCAACACTCATACCAGCTATTACACTTATCAACGATTCCATCTCATACGAATACGTCCCGACACTCCTTAACCTAAGAAGTAATTCTACCAACGTCGTTATGTTAACTTATTTACAGTTTCTACACACTTCCTGGGGCTATTTTTGATCGGTCAATTTAAAGAAAATAATCAATGATTGTACTACGTAAAAGATTGAAATTTCATCAATGATCATTGCAGACCACCTCAAAGCCCAATTGATGATTTACGATCGTCCTTATGCTCAATCGATGTAGATTTTTCCTTTATGGATATAGCAAAATCAAGTTACGAACTGGTAACCAATGAAGGATCTACGCGAAGATATCGATTGGGCCTCAACACTTATAACGTTTTCGCGTAAGATTAAATCGGTTATGGTAAGCTAAAGGGAAGAAAATCGAAAGTAGGGTAAATGATCGGGAAAATATAATAAAGGAATACAGCAGCAGTTGAAGTGTAAAAAATATCATTCCATTTATGTATTTAACTACCGAAATGGACGCGAACGTTTATAAAACAAATATGACTTTTGAATGATTCCACCGCATGTAGGTATTTTGTATGTTCTTAATTTTAATCTTACAGAACTGCCGAGTATAAAATTATAAACAATCTTGTAAGCCTAGTCTGTGCTTACGATACACTAATAGTGCTAGTTAGTAGTAAAATGTTCCCTAGAGTAATTGACTTGGAAATAGTGGCTTTGGTTAGCGCTTTTATGTTCTGTTCAAATCACGCGTACTTAAGTATATTTTTAAGATATGACCGTTTTTTACGAAGAATCTTAAATAAGTCTGATTATTGAAGATAAAAATGCAAGTGCCAATTTTATCTTGTTACCCTTTTAGAAGTGCACTCAATTGGTTACATGTGGCATTGCTCGTGCTTCCTCCTGGTAGGATATTTAATTAATGAGGAACTATTAATTTGAAGTGTATGTCGCGTGGTTTGAACAGACTCACAGAGAATTATAAGCAGTGCTGCTGTAGGAAAAGGGAAACGGGGTCCATAGAACAGTTAATAGCTAATACAGTTTATAGCTACATTTCCGTAGAAAAGTAAAGCTTACTTCGGATATTAAAATTACTTAGTTTAGAATACAAATAGTTCTTAACCCTACACTCATAAGAATATGTAGTTAAAAGTTAATTACTTTTTTATTGTGTTATGATGTATCTGCCGCCTAAATCACTGAGAAGCGTTTTGGATAGAACTATTTAGATGCTGTAATTTATTCTTTAAATTTTCTGGTCGAAGGCTATTTATTTATATTATAATTAAAGAATCTTTTTTGTGTTTCCTTTCGTATGTGAATAATGATGAGATCTTTGACGAAATATAAGCTATTACCTACTCGTAATATTGTGCATTTATAATAGCACTTAACGTGAAGTCATGTTTTAATCTGTGAAGGATGTAACAAGTAGGCATGTCAAACCTGAACAAATATTTTGTTCAGGTATCCTTATTTTTGTGTTAAACTGCAAGAAATTTTTCGGACATGAGAAAGTTATTAATGAAATAAATAAAACTTTAGATAGCTCCATGATGGCTGAAAATAAACGTCTTTGGTAATATTTTTAAAACTAAATTCGCTAGTGTAAACTGTGCAATCACTACTTGTTACAGATGATCCATGTTCAAAATGGGTGCTTCATCTACTATGTGTAACGATACTTAACACTAAAGCAATACTTACGTTTTCATGCCAACGTTTGTTCCCCAACACCAACTGTTTATTGAATTCTTATCAAAATGCGCACACACACAATTCAAAATTAATAAAGACACACACGCGCAGGAATCATTTACCAGCACACCGCGTAGGTAACATTTGTGCTAAGGAACTCGAAACACCTAAGTTAACACCTATAGAAGCAGAATACGTAGATATAGAATTTTTATTTCCTCAACACTATCCTACCATGAACAAACGCATTCAGAAAAAGATTTTAAGATGATTAAGGCACAGACTGTTATAAGACAAATTTATGTTCACTTAGCACAAACATTAAGTTCAATCAGTCATAACTAGTTTAGAAAAACTAAAATAATTATGACCAATTCCAGGAATACTAGCATAGCAACTACTTGGGCAAATAAAAAAGAAAAATAAAATAAAACACACATTAAAACTGAATGAACTGGTATTATTATAAAAAAGCAAGTATACAACAAAAATAATTCAAAACAAAACGACGTACATTAATTTAAAGAACAATTGTTTATACAAATAATTAAAAAAATATAATAATTATAACAACAAACATCGACAAAATATTTAAAGACAAAACATGTTTCAATTTTAATCAGTCCTCAAGCTTTAGAAATGCAATTTTAAGAATGAAATGTTTTTCGTACAAAAAATCATTTATACTTATTATATTATGCAAAAACACAAATAATTGTGAACGAAAATTAATTTGTAATTATTTAAAAAAACTTAAATTACCTTTTTAGGCGTATTAAAATAACTCATTGTCATATTAAAAAAAGATAATAAAACAAAATGGATTACAGGTATTATAATAAAATCGTGAAATGAGCGATTGTCATAATTTGCAAATCCTTAAGAAATTTTGATACACTATACTATACTTAATAATATAAATATAATACGTTCAATTTTCATTTAAGTAGAAGCGTATGTTGTTACCGAGACGATTTCATTCGTAGATATAGCAACGATATTAGGTAATGATGCGAGGTGCACCTTGCAATGAACTAATCTGCCGTAATGCTACCTCAACGGATGAAATCGGTTCAATATTACCCTAAGTAAAGAGTTCCGATGTTTCTAACGTAACTTCAGTAAGTAAGAACGAATAATATGCTGAAAATTGAAAGTTGCAGTGATTTAAAGCATGTTTCATTTTCACAAGCATTCGTTCATAAAGACTGAAGTAAAGCAGAGACCGGCGAATTAAGTTTGGAATCGTTTGATTTTACAAATTAAAAACTTTATCACAGTAGATTAAGTGAAATACAACAATTTATCCGATCTTAGGTAAGATATAATAATAAATTTATTAGGAACAGGGCAGTCTATATTTAAAATCATTGGTGATTCATCACTGAAATTTGGACACTAAAGATTGGACATACATTCTACTTCACCTAATCTAATGGGTGTGCTCTAGTCAAAAATTATTTAACTATCCGATCGAAGACACGTCAAGTAGATGTGCAACCTGTACACGGCACATTGCGAAAGTCAGAAATACAACGGAAACACAAAGAAACTGATCGTAAATGGTCTGAAAGTAGTGCTAGGAGCCACTCGATAAGTCATTGTAATGAATATAAATATAAGTTCCTAAATAAATAATAACTTCATCGGTGTAAAAGATACATGCAATCGGATAGGGAATGTTACCGGAATACTAGCTTGCACTGACGAGTCAAAAGATGAACCACTAAATATAATAATTGATCAGGTAAACCTATGATTAAATTTAACAAATCAGTAGAGTATGGTACATATTTACAAACAACACTAAATATCACTTATTAAATCACAACATGTTTGTATGGCACATGCAAAACAGGTATTGCAAATAGACGAACGGTGGGCAGAGATGCGGACATCTCGAGACGTGTCTTCAATGTTTTACTTTAAACATAATAACGAGATAGAGCGTAGGAATATCACCGAATCGAATCGCGTAATCTAGGTAATAGTCTAATTCAGATCAATATTCAAAAGTGTATCCGACCCGGAAGCGATGGATCGCATCAGATCTCTTTATTGTCATAGATTCAGCAAATAAAAAAATACTAAAAAACATTATGAACTAAATAAAATCAAAACTAATGAATCAAACTAAAATAATTCAGCTAACACACTCAAACACACGGTAAAAAAAAACTAAAATAGCATAATAATATTCATAAAATAGAAAGAAAGTAAACGTTACACATGCACCGTATAATACTACTGCTATAAAAATAAAGATGTTTCATATAAAAAAAATATCTTACCAGAATAACAACTTGTATAATTATTTTGTATACCGAGCAAGCTATTAATACTCCAGTAGTATGCGCAAACATCATGGTGCTCTAAATCTGCTAAAATCTCAGAGAAATCATAAAAGAATATCTAGCGAGACGACCACTTTACTAACGTGCTCTACTAGTTACTACCGTGTCCAATCTATAAAGAAAAACAATTAAAATACCTACTTAGATTTGTATAAAAACGAAACAATATTATTATCAACCAAATGTTACTAATCGTTTAAAAAATAACGAAACTAAGGAATTTATGTATCCGTGGGCTCTCAGTGACTAGGCGGTAATGACGTCATCTGTGGAAATAGGGAAAACTGTTTTCCAACAGCAATTAATCAAGATTAAAAATTATAATCATCCATCGTTTTAAATTACACGTCACCTAAAACCCTTTGTAATACTCAAGGTTGCTTTAGTCAAAAGATAGACGAGACTATGATAGAAACTGGTTGATCTCTTCATGACATTCACGGTCATTTGCCACCTTGTGATGAAAGATCAATAGGACCTTAGTGATTACTAGTAGTCCATTCATATACGTGCATAACGCAAGCCGCAGTCAACTTTGTCATTGATAAAACCCCCAACATCTCATTTCCCTACAATTTTGTAACTACTATAAAATGGGGTAGTAACTAAAGATTGTCCATATCATCAATCAATTTAACACTTACGTAATAATAATGTAACAACTTCTTACTTAGTTTCATAATCAATATTTTCATCGACACAGAATAAGTGCTAATCAAAAAACAGGAAGTGCCATTGTGCCGAAGAATACCTTAAAACTAACAACAATACCGCCAGATTGATCTCTTATTACGATAAAATCACACACTTAACGTCTAACAATTTGTTAAGTAATAATAGTTAAAATATTGGTCCAACAAATGGGCTAAATAATACAAACGCCCTTAATATTCATCCCTAATTTAACGATGTGGGATATGAAAAAATATTATTCAATATTAAAAAAAATGTTAAGGATCGAGAACCATTTTTATATCTGGATCGAACCAAACGGGTTAATCTCTATTTCTCAATTAGGTACTCAATAACAACGTGAATACTACAACTAATCTCATTACAAGTTCCCTTTACAAAAAAAATTCAGACGTAGTTTCACGTCGTAAGTTTTGATTGGATTCGACTCGTTAGTTTTTTATTTGATTAAGTCCAGGCAACCGTAATTTATCATTCGCACTTACAAAAAATAGTTTCAATAACCACACCGTTTTGTCACTTCACATATTTAACAATTGACACTGATTGCCAGAAAGATTATGACTGTAAACTATTTCGATTGAAAGTGGCTATATTTGGCATAGAGTTCATCGGTCGATCCGATCTCCTCTGGAAAAGGCGCGTCGTTCACATACCTATGGGTGGCACTTGCACATACCGGTAGATGTAAAGACGGTAGTCCTTGCTGGCGAGCACAACTGAGCCGTCATCCATTAACGCAACGTCGAAGCACTGTGCGTGCTTTACTTTGCTCTCAAGAGCGGAAACTAGTTGGCCGTCCTGCGTAAATATTGTCAAATTGAAATTGTTATGGTTATCGGCGATTAGAATCTCTCCAGCCGCGTTAATGCCCACACCGATCGGATAATTGGTCACGCCTTCGCCACCGATCTGTCTTAAGTAAATGCCTTCGTAATTAAATACCTTGACGCAATGTGCGCGATTGTCACTAATAAATATTTCTTGCTTGTCATTAACCACTACACCGTTAGGGAATTCTAGGTGTTTAGAGCATCCGAATTTCTGTAGTACATTTCCAACTTGATCAAAAATGATGACACGCATTACTTTACACTCAACGACGACTATGCGACCTTTATTGTCCACTGTCACTCCACGAGGGTGCTGCAGTATGTTAGCACCAAATTTGCGTACAAACTGTCCGTATTGATTGTAAATTTGAATCTGGTGCGTTGGAGATCTCTCAGTAACAATGATGTCGCCAGATGTGCGCACTACGGCCACTCTATTCGGGTATAGCAGTTGACCATCGCGTTTACCACATTCACCAAATTGGAATTTGAAACGCCCTTCTTTGTCAAATATCTGAATGCGGTGATTGTTCGTATCAGCGACGATGATATCGTTTTGAGCGTTAACAGCAACACCACTGGGCTCTGTAAATTGACCTTCCATGACACCGAATTCACCAAATTTGCAATGATAAATCATTTTTTGTCTCTTTATTTGTGACTTAGGGGGAAATATGGCCGTAGAAATTAATTTGTTCGTCAAGTCTAGAATAGGATCTGCGTGTGCATCACTTGGCAGGGAATACAGATTAGTTGTAGTCGGTGGAAATAGAGTGTCGCATCCTCCGTTTGACCATTTTTCGTATGGGTTTATGCCGTTCAGGTTAATATCTCCAATGGCCGAAGTAAACGGTCCAAGGCTGTTGGCGCTGTTAAATCGTTTAGAGATTATGTTGGATTCGAATGGCGACGTCGATTGGCTGTTGGGACCAAGAAGCCCGTTTGTGTAAGGACGATCCAGAACACCGTTAAGTCCTGTAGGCAAATGGATTCCACCATTCAAACTTCCAGAGCTACCATTAACACTGCTGCTACTAGACGATGAACCTCCATTTAACAGAGAGCCATTAGTTGGACGCGCAATTGGAGGTTGCTTTGTAGGACCAACATTAGCTTCAGAGCTAGAACGCACGTATCCGAACGTATTACGTACGCCTACTTGGATGGCCTGATAGTTTGAGACAAATTCAAGCTCACAGGCAGTTTGGACACTTTGTTCCGGGTTAGTGCTCATCAAAGTTTGTAGCTTCGTGTCTAATAATTTCCTGAACATTAATATTTCAGCGATGTTAGTACATTTAGTCAAACGATCGACGAAGTCGCAAGTTTGGTAAATCTTATCAACTGTCTCTTGGGCTTTCTGTCCAACTACAGTGAGCGCAATCTGTTTGGTCGAAAATACACTTTCAAGCTCCTTTAGTAACTCTTGCTTCCGCTCTTCTAGCATAGAGCGATAGAATTGGAACGTATCATTAATTTCGTTTTGAGCTTTATGATATTGTACTTGCAATTTACCAGCGGCATGTTCAACAGTTTTCACTACGTGCCTGATTTCAATAGCGCGAGTTTTTGCTTCTGTTACTGCTTGTTGCATCAGGTCTAGCTGTTTAGGTCCAGCATCAGTTAGATGTTCACAGTCATGCAGAGCTGCTGGGTGCTCAATGATAGTGCATTCCTTGCACACTGGTACAGAGCACGTACGACAGAAGTATTTAAGAATGTCATTTTTGTGTCTTGGGCAGAAAGATGTCTTTTCACCGCTCGGAGTAAGGGTGGAACCAAGCATCCCTTTGTCATCTTTAAGGTCCGTGAAGGCCAATACGCGATGACCTTCGAAGCAATGCATAAATTGGTGTGCCATGACGCAGTTTGGGCAAAGAAAGTTTGCGCAATCTAGGCAATGAGCAACAGCGTCGGATTCCTTTGATTTACAACCCGTGCAGCGAGCTGTAGGTGAGTTTGTTTGGCGAGTAGCAGGTAGTAGATCAGCTTCTTGTTCTACGGCCGCCGCGATTACTAGGTTAGTTAGTAGAGCAGGTACTCCACCAGCCGGCAGCTGGCTGTCCACGCGGCAAGTGACGCAAGTTACTTTGTCGGGGTGCGTCTGT